>JALRMI010000024.1:0-151618 GCA_026120165.1 Leptosphaerulina australis
CATTATTGAGGAGGAAGGGAGTAGCTCTGAGGAGGAAGCAGAACAGCCACTGGCTCGACGCTCGACACGGAATCGACAACCAACACGACGATATCTTGACTGTAATTAATCAAATAAGAATAATGAGACTGAAATGCTTCAAAAACAGCTTTTCCAATGTTTTTATAAACTTATTTGAAGAAGTTGTGAGCACATTTGCAACCAAGAGTGGTCATGGCGGCAAAATTCGGCGGGGTGTCGTAAAATCCGGGGTGTCGGAATTTATGGTGCCCGACTTATTGAATATCTTTCGGAGATGCGAGGACCCAAGATTACCCCTATGATAAATAATCTGAAGAGACATTCGAAAGACTTGCGGATCTGCAAGAAAAGTTAAAGTCGCTGAAAAAGACAGTTGAAGTGACCAAAACCACGGTAAGTCATGATGCTTTGGTGCTTTATGTGAATCTAATCCTTCCAATAGCTTGAGCTTTACATGGAGGGTGAAAATAACCGTATGAACGCCGAAAGTCAGCGATTTAACCATGACACGAATAAACGAAGCCATGAAATGGCTAAGATCAACTGCGAAATACATGAGCTCAATCGCACAAGCACGCATGCTGCTGTTCAAACTGGTCGGACTACCCACACCAATGTACAAGTAGGTCCGCTGATCTCCCTTGTGAGAATATTGCTAACAACATCGAGCTCTTTGTAATCACAATCCCTTTTATACTTGCTTTGCAGTATTTTGGTGCAGAGAAGGACTTTTTTTCCTTCGAACGTAACCCCAAGACTTTCGGCATTGCAGTATGTATTCTTTTCTTCATATTCCCAGCCCTGACTTACATTCTCAACACCATAAACCACGGTTGGGACGAGCTGTCTCGGAGACTTAGTCGGAAAGTGAGACAGGAAGTATTGAGCCAAGGTAAAAGTGAGCCCGCTTTCTATAAAAACATATCATAATGTTTGTTGACTTTTCACAGTACCAGTATAGCCCTTCAGGCGTTCCAGCACCGTTTGCTATCTTGTTTTCTTTACAGCCATCTTCATCTCAAGCATTGTTCATTACTCTCCACAAGAGATTGGGGCGTATATTTTGTTCTTGTATCTAGATGGCAGGAATAGCTGAACCACAAATCCTTCGTGGAGCTTGGTACGTGGGATGAAGGGAAGGTTGTTTTGACTTGCACGCTACCACGAACTCAGCCCGGCTTAGATCTCTCCTTGGATTTTCCGACAGCTTCAACAGAAGCGGTGAGCTTCTACATAATATTCGCTAGGTGTTCAAGGCCTACAACTGTTTCAGGATTCTATAAAATGTTCAATTGCTGTACTACAAATCAGTTGCGGTGTTCCGTTGGATGATCTAGCGCACACAGAAATCGTGCTTCTCCATAGCTGAGATTCTGGCGCTATATGAGTGCAATCGAAGAATCCCTATCGTTCTGGAAAAATTCGCCCAGCAGGTCACTTCCGCATAGAGCTTCATATTTGCTGCAGGGCTGGTTTCATTGAGTATCCGGTGGCCAGATGGGGAATTTATTCCAAATACATTGAGTGTGAGTATTTTGGTACAGTGAAAGAGAGATCCACGCACGTGATCTCTGCATGTACATAAATATGGCCTGGGCCAACCTCCGTAGCAAACAACAGCGAAAAACTCTGAACAACTGATTCAACCACACCGGTATACTAGCTAGCACAACCAGACGTTGATGCTAGCCCGTACCACGTGTGAGCAGTAACAGAGTATCATTCATCCTCATTCTCTTTGGATAACACGACTGTGATCGCGATCCCCGCATAAGTCGATACACGGTTGAGACCGTGATCGCTGCCCTCCCTCTCCAAATCTGCGACACACTGACAGCAAGGTGCAGGTCACATTACCTCCTGGACCTATCCAAGTAAGAGCCGAGAGGGTATACCGACATTGAGGTTTCCTAGATTTTGACTGGTAATGCAATAACCACGGAGAAATTTCAGGTAGAAATAATCCGACACACTGCAGGTACACCTGGGCAGTCTGAGAGGTGAGCATGCAGCTCATCACCAATCGTGCACGACCACGACTGATAGCTTCAGCCTTACAGCAGCAACGTCACGATCGGACTGGTTCTGCCACCACAAATGGACAGCATGCCCCCTTTAGATTTAGAGTATTTATTTCTTTGTAGCTGTTGCCCTTCCATTGTGGTGGGTGCCCAAAATTGCAGCTCCGTATTAGCCAGCCAACTTTCGAAGCTTCACTTTGGTCTTCTTACTACCTAAGACCAAGTCAACCACCTGACGATTATGTCGACACTTGATCAGGCGGGACTTGTTCACTTGCTGCGAGCCCTTTCAATTGCTGTGCCTCATTCACAGCCTGTCGGAGCTAATTTTTTGCGTAACCCTTTTGACCTATGCCGTACCACCCTCGCTGAAATTATCTGTGGGCTCATGGAATGCGATATTCAAGTAGCCTATGACTCCATCCAGTGGCCAAATAACATATCTAATGGTGGTTTATCGGTTACGATCCCGAAGCTCTGTCCGGGCCGCAAACCTGTCGAAGCATCTGCACATCTGGTAGACAAGGCAGGAGCGGTTGTAGCTGAGGGGCGAGTAGCGGTGCACTGACTGAATGAATAATTTCCGAAAGAACATGCTCTCTTCGATCTACCATTTCTTGATGGCGTGCACTTATGAGTGTTTCTCAAGCTTGAGGTTGTGGCGCGCCTCTTATTGCCATACATATTAGATCGAAAATCTAACTATGGTTCCCAACTATCCGCTGATGCGCCCAAGAAGGTCATCATTGAGTTCTCGTCACCCAACATTACAAGTGAATTTCAGGGAAAGCACTTGCGCAGCACTCTTATCGGAACTTTCATAACCCGTCTGTATGAGTCGCTGGGGTGGGAGGCCACGCGCGTCAACTATCTTGGCGACTGGGGCAAGCCGGTTGCTTTGCTGGAAGTAGGCTGGGAAAAGTTCGGCTCAGAAAAAGATTTTGACAAAGACCCTGCTGGCCACCTTCTGGAAGTTTACCATCAGATCGAGGACCTTTTCCAGCCCGAACAGGCGGCAAGCAAGAAGGCCCGTGATGATGCAGTTAGGGGAGGTAAAGACGAAAGTGAAGATCAGGTTATGATCGAAAGTCAAGGCATATTCGCAGAGCGCAATGAGGCATTCAAGAAACTTGAAGCGGGAGATGAAGTGGCAGTTTCATTCTGGAAGCGTGTACGAGAAGCCAATATCGATAACTACATTGGCTTCTATCAGCAGCTAGGCGTTCAATTTGATGAGTACGCAGGCGAATCTGCAGTATCCCAGGAGGCCATGAATGAGGTCGAGCAGCTTTTGAGAGAAAAGAAATTGCCGCAGGAGAGTGGCGGGGCATGGATAGTGCACATGCAGAAGCTTGGTGCCAAAGCTGGAACCGCCATCATTCGTGACCGGTCAGGAAGCAGCACATACCTTCTCCGGGACCTTGCAGCTGTACTGGAGCGATCGAAGAAATATGCTTTTGACAAGATGATCTACATCGTGGCGAGCGACAACAGTGTTCACTTTGCGCAGGTATTCAGAATCCTGGAAGCGTTGGGCATGAAAAACCTTGCCAGCAATCTGCAGTATGTCCGTTTCAGCGAGGTGTCCAAGATGGCAGATGCCTTAGGGAAAGGTTATAAGCCACAAGCTATCCTCGAAGTGAGTGAAAACGCGATCAGGGCTTGGCTGGACGCCGACCCAGATAGAGCTGTCTTGTTAGGTAGTTCTGAGCAGACCAGAAAGACCTTAGCAATCTCTGCACTATTAGTTCAGGAGCTATCGACACGTGCAGCCAGCATTCATGCCTTCGATACAAGTACACTTGCATCCTTAAAACCCGGAACAGGACCAGATCTGCAATTCTGGTACGTCAAGGTATGCGCTCTGCTAAGCGGACAGAGCACGAGCGCAGAACTGACCGATGATCAATTCGAGTCACTTGCGGACGAGGACCACACGAATCTTTTGCGCACACTGGCCCAGTATCCTGAGGTCGTAAATGCCACGTTCCATTCTCTTGAGCCAGCTGGGTTTGTGCTATATTTGTCCACCGTTATCGAGCAGTTGTCCGACTGTCTTGGAGAGAATGAACATACTGGCAATGTTCGTCCCGGTTTCGTGGCCTTACTAGAAGCTGCTAGGATCGTGCTGGAGAATGGTATGAGATTGCTTGGGATTGTACCAATTCCAGATTTGCTTCAGGAGCGAGCGGATACGCCGATTGCTGGTTGAAATTGTTCCACCATGGTTACTCTCCATATCACCTTGCATGGTTTGTAAACACCCATCTCTTGGCACCTGTGGCGGTTTGATACTACCAACCTTCTGACTTCTCTGTATGTATGGTGTCCGTTGAGGACAACCATGGTATTTGCTTGTTAGCTATATTATGGATGGTGGCGTTGTCTTGCTATCCTTTGAGACTCTGCAGTAATCTCCATCACGAGCATGCTTGCAATGATCCTGGAGGATGTCAAATTGACAGTTGTTGTTTCCTGTTTTGTCAAATCAACCACTCGAAAGACTCATTGAGGGTATGGGCTGCTGCTATTGGCGATGATGAGCGCCACTTGGGAGCCACTAAAGAGGCTGAGACCGTCTGCATTGCGTGCTCGGCGCCGACACCATCTCATCGCAGAAGTGACGATTGAAGCGACCATGACGCGCGACCACGTGAATGATCTTCAATGACCCTTGAGAGTTGAAGTGGTGAGGTTATTCTTGCACTTTGAGCACGGAAAAATGGCGCAAACGCACTGTTATTGGCAGGATGGCAGGCAGCGCACCCTCTTATGACAACTTTTGCCGGTTAACGCGAACCAATTTAATACGCATCACCACTTCACTCCAATATCAACTCTTTTCGATGTTGAACGCTCTTACATATGGATTGCTCTTCGCGTTTGAGACTTCGCTCCCTCGCACCACGAGACCATGCTCACGAGCCAATGACAATCGCGCTAATGGAGACCGCCGCTGTCAACCGAGGGCCTACCGTTGGCTTTGATCGTTAAGCGCAGGTATACACGATAGTTACAAAGAGTTGATCGCTATAAGCAAGTTCTGGCTGTTGTCGGCACCAAACTCCAACGCTCTTCAGAATAAAGCCCCTGGCTTCTCCCGGTTTTCTCGATCATTTTTTCCACCACAATTCTCAGCTGTTGTGACGTTCCCATTATCCTTACCCCACATTTGTATCAATCATTGATAAGGCAGACAGTAAACACCATGGCACCTGGCGTGATTCAGACTGAGACTGTGTCTGCAAGCATTGGCACTTCTTTGAAGCCTACGGCACGCTCATTTCATCCTGCTGGCGCTCCTGCTCCCTCAAAATACCATGCATCTTCGTCTTCTGAGGCGACAGCAGCGGAAGCCAAGTATGCCGCTCACAACTACCATCCTCTCCCAATAGGTATGTCCGCATTTAGGATCAATCTTACATATACTAATATTATTCAGTGTTCTCTCGTGCAAGTGGATGCAGCGTCTGGGACCCTGAGAACAAGCACTACCTCGACTTCCTTTCTGCGTATAGCGCTGTAAACCAAGGCCACTGTCACCCTGAACTTGTCAAGGCTTTGACCGAGCAGGCATCACGATTGACACTCAGCAGTCGTGCATTCTACAATGATGTGTTCCCACGCTTTGCGGAGTATGCTACAAAGCTGTTTGGGTTCGATATGATTCTGCCCATGAACACAGGCGCCGAGGCTGTTGAGACCGCTGTGAAAGTTGCGCGCAAATGGGGATATAAAGTCAAGGGCATTCCACAAAATGAGGCTCTGATCTTCTCTGTTGAGGAGAACTTCCATGGACGAACAGTATGCATGCCTATTCTCATCAAATACAAATGTGGCTAACATAAGTCCTCTAGTTTGCAGCCATTACAATGTCCACCGACCCTGAGTCTCGCGAGAACTACGGTCCGTACCTGCCGAATATCGGAAGCGTCAACCCGTCCACCGGCAAGGCCATCCGTTACAACAATGTCGACGACGTGCGTGAGGTTCTTGAGAAGCACGGTAAGAACACGGCTGCTTTCCTCGTTGAGCCCATTCAAGGCGAGGCTGGTATCGTCGTGCCAGACGACAGCTACCTGAAGGAAGTTCGAGCACTTTGTGACAAGCACAATGTTCTTCTTATCTGCGACGAGATTCAGACGGGCATTGCGAGAACTGGTAAGATGCTCTGTCACGAATGGAGCGGGATCAAGCCGGACCTTGTTCTGCTTGGTAAGGCTATCTCTGGTGGCATGTACCCTGTGTCGGCAGTGTTAGGTTCAAGGGAGGTCATGCTCACGATTGAGCCTGGTACGCACGGCTCGACATACGGAGGTAACCCACTGGGTTCAGCCGTTGCTATCCGTGCTCTGGAACTTATTCAGGAGGAGAATATGGTTGAACGTGCGCAGACTATGGGTAACAAATTCCGCGAAGGTCTGAAAAATATCAACAGCCCAATGATTACGACCATCCGTGGCAAGGGTCTCCTGAACGCCATTGTCATTGATGAAAGCAAGACAAACGGTCACAGCGCATGGGATTTGTGCATGTTATTCAAGGCCAAAGGTCTTCTGGTAAGTTTGGCCAAAGCAAGACGTACTGTGAGAATAGTGAAACTGACACATCCTGCACAGGCGAAACCCACTCACCAAAACATCATTCGACTGGCACCACCTCTTGTCATTACTGAGGAAGAAATCAATAGCGCCCTCAAAATTATCAAGGAGGCTATCGATGAACTGCCAAAGCTTCAGGGTAAGAGGGAGGAAGAGGTTATTCCCGATCCCAGCGAGAAGAACGTCCACATCGGTGTTGACAACTAATTGGCGCCGTACTTTGCTACTTGATTCTATGATACCATATGAAGTCTTATAGCGGCTTTAGCCCGCTTTGGCGTTCTTGGACAGGACTGCATCTTTTGTAGTACATTTTCAGGTCACTTGAGGTGAATCCACATATTAGCATGGCTTCGCGCGCAAGATTCGAAATAGGAGCAAATTGAATTAAACAAGGATTGCATACACCAAGCAAATTTCTGCTTTGGCAGTCTGATCAATCGATGTGGTACGCAAGCATGTAGTGTACCGTTTAGTAATCATGCCAAGCGCCACCAAATTTGAGTTCTCCGCATACACGAACCTCGGTTGTCAGGGGTGCAAGGTCACTGGCATACATCACCTGCAGCTGCACTCGCATCCTTCCGACGTCTTTAGGGTTACAGTCATGATACTGTTTGCCTTGTGTGCTCATCTCGATAAAAGCTGGAACCTGCAGGTATCTCAGTGCGGCGAAGTATGGATCAACCAAAGGTCACACTTTACATTGATATTGTGTCGCCATTCGCCTACATCGCTTTTTACGTTCTAAAGGTACGCCTTAATCCTGTTGAAATATTCGCCATGCAATGTGTTCTGCGTGCACTGTCTGTTAAAATGTGGACTTCACACACATGGGTAATCGATACAGTGTATCTGTGATGTAGGGTGACATTGACCGTGGATTGACTTGACGACTCAGAACTCCCCAGTATTTAGGCAGTGTGAGGTCAGGTATGTGCCTATATTTCTAAGTGGCTTAATGAAGGCTTGTGGCAACACACCTCCAGTCTCTATCAAAAGTAAGTTGAGCGCCTTGAAGGTTTAGTAAAGCACAGACGTGCAAGCAGTGGCATCTTGTCATACTTCTTCGTACATACATAATGACACTAATCTGAATTTTTCTAGACAAGGACAAGTGGATCAACGCTGAGCGCATACGCTGGACAAAGTACTTGAATATACCGGTCTCGAAAGACCCGCCCCCTGGCTTCCCTATCAATACTTTGCCAATTCAACGCGTCCTAGCCTCTCTCTCCATCTCACACCCTCAGTCTGTCGAAAGTGCTATATCATTGTTCTATGAGAGTACATGGGTCCAATGGGGCGAACCTGCAAAGCCAGAGAATTTGCTTGCGATCTTACGCACGATCGTAGGGAGCGATGAGGAGGCCAAGACGGTGCTTGAAAAGGCAAAGACGGATGAAGTAAAGAATCTTCTTACACAGTATACAGACCAGGCATTTAAAGATGGCGCGTTTGGATTACCGTACTTTGTTGGTGAGTTCTTCAAGGAATCCAAGAATTTCTGTACGATGCCCTGTACTGAATCTTAACAGCTACGGATACGAACGGCAAGACAGAAGGCTTCTGGGGTGTTGATCATCTAGGACAACTTGCTGACCATCTCGGGGTTCAAAGACCAAGTGGTAAGGGTTGGAAGGCACTGTTATGAGCAGGACCGTGTGGGACTCAGAATGCAGTCGAGGTGTTTATCTAAGTTGTCATTATGTATGTTACTGGTTATCAATAGCATTACCATCGAAGCTTCTCGCCAGTCTTTTCTTTAACGATATATGTGTGTGGTACATTCTACTATGACACGCTGATACTATCAGCGAGTAATATCGTGGCTGCTATAGCGCCTCTCCACCTGTTCAGCCGTCCTCACACTCCACAATTTTCTGAAATTACGCGCAGGGTTACTTTCTGGATTTTTTAGGGTAGTGGGTCAGCGGCACCCCGGTCACAGTTTACCGTTAACACATAGGTTCTTGGTAAACAAAATGATGTTGAGAATCACGGCACTTGGAAAAAAAAGCCCTTCTCTGGAAACCCTCCTACCTTCAGAAAGATTCCAACTGTTCTGGTCGTCAATCTTGCGCAAAGCCACTTACAAAAATGCATTGCTGCATTAGTAAAAGTTGTCAGTGCCCAGGTATCTCCCTTAGTCCTATATAGATAAGGATGGAACTGACGCTAGGCTAGATTCGCTCTAGTCGCTCTGGATGTATGGTAGCGATTCACTCTCACAAAACCAGAGCTTAGAATAGGAACAATAGAACAATGCTTTCCCATATCGTTCCCATTCACAAAAGTCCCTATAAACCTTCTTCACTTCCTAAGATAGCCTAGGATTTGATGGTTTATCGCAGACCTTTTCCACACGCCCTGGTTATTAATATCGACCCCTTGGTTGGTCTTACTGTCTTTCGAACAGCCCAATATGGTAATCTAAGGTGGTCAGTCTTAGCTAATCTTATGAAAAGCGCAATCAAGAGGCCGAGAAGCTCCATACAGTGGCTGCCATTTGGTCTTCAAGTCATACTCGATATCGAAAACATTTAACTCTAACAGAGAGATGAGTCTAATTCGGGTCTTATAAAGTATGAAATTGATTAGAGTGGTCACATGCGGCTTCATGTGGATTATGTAGGTAGTCTGTGAATTCTTAAGAAGAACCAGGCCCTGTTGGCGAAAGTTGAGACTGGTTTTAGTGGTATGATTTTGCGTGTACACTCAAGCATCCAGATTCTTTGAGGACCTTTATTACTACAACATCGCACGCCAACCCGGAGACCTGGAATTATACGAGCAGTTTCTAACTCCTCGTCTAAACGGACTGAAAATTGAAATTCTTTGCAGATGATGTAGGCATCCATCTAGATAATCTCCAGTGTCATTGCTGAGTCACTACATGTACCAAAAATCGAACAATGGCACGCGATTACCGCATCATAACTAAACCCAATCTCAAATTACAACATAAAGTTTAAAAGAGGCATAGTTCAAACCCATTTTCCCGTTTCAAAAGCAAGGGGAATCCACACAGAGAGCCAAGTCACAAAAAAGACCCCTGGTTAAAATAACAGCCATGCAGAGGTCAGATTTTTTCGAAGAGCTAGGATGAATGAAGGGCTATCTAGTCTCGGGACTCATTCGGGCTTCGATTGTCTGACATTCATCCTTGTGTCATATCGCTCTGTTTTCTACATTTATCGTAAGGCTTCGGACACCGCCGAGATCCAATTCGCTTGGTTTGACGACATGAAAAATCTGAGTCTACCGAAAAAGTGATTGCTGACTAGTCTTTTCAGAAACTCACAGTCCGGACCGATGACTAAAGACGCTGATACGGACCATAAAGCGGTCTGGATAGCCGCAGTGCTATTGTAAAACGACCTGGAGGGTGGCATTTCAGAGCCTAGTCTCATAAAACTGCGTATGAAGGACTGTCAAATACTTTGTTTGTTGCCAAACAATTAAACGAGTCGCAATATACTGCTCAACAACTAGACCATTCAATCTACACAGAAGAAGTCCTTCGGTCTGATGTGGCAATGGCCATGTTGGCTAACAGAAGCTTTCCTTTAGTGCCCTCCTCAAAATGAATGACTTGTAATAAATAGGAGTGCACACTACGACAGAGTCACGCTAGACTTCCTATTCTGTAGACTTCTTCCCTATAGTTACTTGCACACTCTTTGTAGTTTTTAGAACGAAATCTCTATTACGCTGTGATATGACAAATGATAGGCTGTTAATCGTAAAGTCACGGGGTGGTCCTTGTCTTTTGCAAACACTTGTAATAGCCTAAGCGTTCAGCCGCCCGCCACCTACTATAACACTCATGTGGAATGTTTGCACGTGAATACAATATACACATGCGCCCCTTGCGATGAAGCGCAAATCGGCTGATAGCGACATCCCGCACCCATCGTACTGTACTGTGAAGCGCTTCCAACCACAGCAACTTGAACCTGTCACATCTCTGTTACTACCTCTATCCCATGCAGGACATACTGGGAATCGATTTCTCGAGGCATTATCAGAAAATGCAACACTGCTTTCTGCACATGTTGTAGACTTGGCTGTAAGGTACAGTATGTCGTGAGCAGGCTAGATCATACATGATCGATTCTGCGAAATACAGTCTACCAGTATTCGAGACTTGGCATGTAATTGACTGGGCGGTACACGTGCAGCATGTTACTGCGCCTGCCTAACTGGGTTAGGCCATGTAGGCGCGCTAAATCCTATGGTCCGATGACATGATGCCTCGTAGGTGAGACTCGCTACATTTCGAGGGGAAAAACAACCATGGAAAACATACCAACGTTAGCCACGGGCAAAGCGCCCACCTCGAATCTCACCAAAATCACGATGTCTCATGTCAACCTATCTCTACAATTACTTCCTACAGCCTCCCTTTACTTTCATACTATGTTCACTAGTATTTGAACATCATGTGCTATTGTTGGTATAACTGTGGATCGTACTGTAATAACAGTACGATAAGATGTGTCACTGTTTGGTCGGATTGGATATCGAGCGGATCGAGCTTGCGATAACATTGAAGTGCATAAATATACGGCCGCATTGAGAAGACAGAAGTGCACGCTTCGCCCGTGGCTGACATTATCACTTTTTATTCTAACACATAAGTATCAAGTTCGATCAATCGTACATGGACCGCCGAAATCCCGCATAGATGCCAACAGAACAATTTCCGGGCCTGAACGAGTATTGGCGAATGAAGAGGCTTGCTATGATCGACACAGTTAAATTCAGGCCGCCAACATCCAAACTGGTTAAGCAAATATAGCACATGTGATGCATTCGCCTAGCTTGTCGTCGCTTGCCATTGTTTGCCATTGCTTGCAGATTCTTTCTCCGTATCCTCCTTCTTGCCTCTGCGAATCTTACAACTGCAGGTGTTGCTTCTTGCTATATGTGAAGATTACGGGTTGCTTGAAGTCTTGTAACCACACAACAAGTCTCGAAGTACGACCAGCTACCATGAGGCAATTTCTGTTCACCGCGGCTGCATTGGCAGGCACAGCAACTGCACAGTCCGCTACTGCTCTTACATTCTGGAGGCCAGGTCCAGGTAGTCCTTCCCTCTCCTCTCGCTGAAGCTTCCCTTCGCCAACCTAACACATACAGCGAACAACCCTTCTATGTACTCCAAATATGGTCTTGGTACTACCACCTATCCTCCTGTCGCCTCCATTGTTTCTTCGGATGCAGCAACCACAATCTTCTCTCTTGGCTGCCCATCCTCGATCCCCGCCTCTCTGTCCAGCATCCCCAATGGCGACTATTTCGAAACATGTTCATGGTCCACCGAAATAGCCACTTATACAATCATTAACTCGACCCGCCACGTGATGCACCAGACAGGAACAGAAAACCAGTTCTCAGCATGGTGGACATGCGATTACAACACTGCGGCGACGCAGGTCACGTGTGCGCTCGAAGTGAGTGGAGACGTAAATGACAATACAGGGGGTCCTGTGGACGGAATCGTATATCCAGATAAGCTTGGGAATGTGGTGGCATTTGCCACAGCAAGTGTCGTTACGGAAGGACAGTTTGCCGAGTTGGATTGTGGGATCGGGGACAGGAGTAGTGCAAGGGAGTGTAAAAGTGATGGTACAGGAGGAAAAGCGAGTTCGAGTAGCAGTGAAAGTGCAACGAAGTTGGCTACTGCGAGCGGAAGTGCGCCGGCAGTGACAGCAACCCAAGGGAGCGGAGTTCATAGTTCTATGGCTACGAGGACTGCGAGCGGAAGTGTGGCCACGGCTAGTGCTGGTGTCGCTGCAGAATTCGGAATTGATTCGAACGCACTTGCTGCTTTGTTTGGCGTTGCTGCATTTGCCGCATGGTAGATGTTAGAGAAATAAGAGTGGATAGAGAAAATTCGACCTTTCTCCAGTGCTGCCTTGTTATTGGTTTGCAGCCAGATTTTGTATCGACTCTTTAGAGCCCTCCTTCACCCTCTTCATATTCTTCCAATGCGTTCAGAAGAACAGTACTACCGATATTAGCATAACAACATTCACCAGCAGATGATGTTACCCCCACTAGGAGGTAAGTGTTTTCCATACTCTCAAAGACTAGCGTGACTTGACCTTGCTAGATTTATAAGTGCTTTTGATAATCCGAAAAAGAACAAAGATATAGAGCAACCGGGGCCAGCGAGGTGTAAACCTGGGCCAGTTATGGCATTAGAGGTAAATGACCTTATTGTTCTTGCCGTACGTTTCGATTGCCAAGAAGTGTGTAAGTTCACAAGTCTGTAGCACTTGGTACGTGATGACGATACAACGTTGTGGCAGTACTGGAATCTATAGTATTCATGCCGCAGTTTGGTCCTGGCATGGGCTTTGAATACCCTAAAAGGCTATAGATCTTTCTTTTGAATGTACTAAATCAATGGTGTTCGTCTGGATTGAGGTACATTAGTGAAATATTTTCTTGCTATGGGTGCTGGCGATTGCTATACTGTACATATGGCTATTTATGTTCTTAGAGCACCAGGTTTGGGCGACGATATGATGTCCAGTGTAACGGCTTTTCTAACTAGAACTGAGAAACATTGATAAGTTCTTTTCTTGCTGTCGGCGCCTGTGATATGAATTCTGTGTCTCTCAAAATCGCGCTTTTCTTTGAGAGCTCCACTTTCAACAGGTTTTGGTGATGATAGCAGCAATAGCAGTGCAGGAGTGAGGGAAGTAGTTCACTTGGGCGTCGAAACTTGCTCATGTAGGAAATTTGCATACGTATTACGCCTTTTACGTACGTATCTTGCTCTCTTTCACACGTAACACAGCCATAGTGTTAAATTTGCACCCGTATAACACCCCATTTTATCTCAACAGTACCGTATTACGGCCTGTTGGGTGCACTGGCTAGAAGACAACTCACAGTATGTACAGAGATGTTATGATTCAAGGCCTACTTTACCTGGATGATGTGGGAAATCTCATCTGGCGATCACCCACAATATTATTGAGGAGAGTATCACAGCCTCCAACCTCTTGAGTGAAGCCGTACACGACTGTCTGCTGGACTTCATACGCGAATCGATTCAAGGACAGCATATTTCAGCCAGATTATAGCGAAAAAAGCTCCAGAAGACGGCAAGGACATGGTTCCCCATTTCTAACGGACGCCGCTGAAGACCTCTGGGGGTGGGATTTGGACAGACAAAGGAACACCGAAGTCTGGAAGGGGTAAGATTCGAATGCATAAGTTGCGCCACTTCGTGCCGTGTTGTACTTGATCTAGCTCTCCTTGCAATACGTATACATATACTACATTTGTTGTTCCCTTTGCGTGTGAGTGTGAACGGCACAGCATTGACATGTGCGTGACCATGCAGTTCAATCGCGATACTCTACCGGTGCAGGCTTATTGGTTGACTCCGGAAGATACGATTCTGCAAGCACAATCCTTATGAGCCTAGTCCACGATCCTTGCGCAAATGGTGCTGCTGTCATTTATCGACGAAATCGTAAGTATGGATGTGCTTGTTCATCTTATGTCGCAAAAAGCTCACTTCAAAACAAATATTTTATCTGTTCAGCATCGAAGTACTCTGGTTTCAATCTCGATGCCATCTGCAATCGAAGAGGCAGATTCAACCACGCCTCAACCCTGGAACCGCCCTCGCGGCTCACCTACCCGTCCATATGGTTAAGCGCCAGGCCTCACCCCACCCTTGCAGGAGCACGGCGTTCGCTTTGTGATTGGCTGAACTAGCAGCAGAAAAGTTCAATGTCCTTGTCACCCATGTGGCATGACCGGTGAGAGAATGAAGAAGTCATAGCTATAGGAGGTGGAACGAATCATGATCATGAAAGGGATGCCGAGAAGCGAAAATCGGAACAGCAGAATGGCCAAGGTGTGTGACGAGGGGGGTTTTGATAGGCCCAATGGTACGATAGAATAGCTGCATGTAGTGGCTGCAGGTCATATGTTCGCAATCTGCATGCACTTGAGATCTGAACCGCGACCTGGATGTACAATCATTGAAGCTGCAGGTGAGTCTGGACCCATTGAATAGTGAATAGGAAGTCAGGATGAAGGCAAGCGCACTTGAATAAGTATCTATCGATTTGCTTCCTCGTCTAAGAGAGCCGATGTCCACTTTGCTGGCAGGCGGGCGGCTTTCTTACTGCCAGCCACGCCCACTTACCCCATCCCTCATA
This sequence comes from Leptosphaerulina australis, assembly GCA_026120165.1. NCBI lineage: Eukaryota > Fungi > Ascomycota > Dothideomycetes > Pleosporales > Didymellaceae > Leptosphaerulina > Leptosphaerulina australis. The sequence goes on from JALRMI010000024.1 coordinate 14,839, forward strand.
GGTACACAAACACTTCACAAAGTGCACCTCCTTATCTTGTAAGCAGAAGAGCCAGGACACGAGCGATCCTAGCATTACGCCTTAGAACACCACAAGCGCCAGCACACCAAGAGGTATCCGCAATAAGAAATATCCACAACACCAATGAATTTTCCGTGCCAAATGTTTCAGTGGATTTGGGCCGTACAGGACGTGAGAGAGCAACACAACATAAATTGTTCCCTTAGTAATATGTAGATAAAAGAAAATATGTAGGTGAGTGCACCAGCTCCAGAAATCGGACGTGGAAGGGTAGCCGAAGTGAATGATTGGTGCGATCGAGTCGCCGGGACCCGGGTATTAGTTGATAGGGTATGCCGGTAAATTTCGTGAATGTAGGACGTGATCATGATGCATGAGCGAAAAATGTAAATGTATGGTGGAGGTCTGTGGCAGGATAGGCGCTGTGGCAGGTGGCGCCAAAAGAGAACACGCTCCAGGGAGAATGGTGTCGCACGCAGCGGTTGTACACCTGTTTATGCTCGAGGCTAGGTACCGGTACGGGCAAGTTGTGTAACCATCTTTGGGCTATTCGATCTTTCTCCTCTTGCCACGCGGTGCGGGGTCGATCTGCGGGAAGTTTGGGGCCTTCTTGTCGATGGGTGTGCTGCTGTATGTCACTGTTCGGGTGACGACCTCGCGCACACTCACACGCCTTGCTCGACCACTCTTGGCTTCGGTATCCCAAACCTTGGGCGAGGCTGTGGGCAATGGAGATATGGCCGAATTGCTGGCCGACTCTGCGCTGTTTGGTGACCGTATTGCTGCTGGTGAGAATGGTGACTGAGGGATATAGAGGCGAGGCGTACGCGCGGACTGCGGCCTCGTGAAAGGTGATGGAGGTGGGATAGTGATGATCTGGGTCCTGATCTTTGTTGGTGGGGCAGACATTGGGACCTCGTCTTTTGTGTCCTTCGTGTCCTTCGTATCGCCGCGACTGCAGCTGCTTGATCTTGAAGTTGCGGGTGAGTCTTTGTCTGCTGGGCCAGATGTTGATGTGAAGGAACCGCTGGAGGCTGATGATGTGACTGAAGTGGGGCGACCTTCGAAGATGAACTTGGTGCTGGTTCCAGTTGACATAGGGCTCATGAAGGCGGGTGACAATGTTTTAAGGAAGTCCAAGTATGCTGCTGGCGGGGTAATTGGAGTCTTGAGACTGTCTTCCCTCTTGATCCAGGCGAAGGTTGGTGTAGTTGCAGACATGACCATTGGCGACTTGAGCTCAGACGGATAGGTGGCAGACAAGGGCGTCTTCAATGTCGAGGGCAGAGGAGCCGGTGCCGGCTTTGCATCAGTAGTAGTAGCCATGTTCACGATATTCGCCGTGTTAGGAACGAACGTAAGGTTTTTGGTTGATAGTTTTGCGAGCGAGAGTTGGGCTGCGCTGTGCCTTCCACGATTGGAGTGGACAGGTGAAGAAGCAAGGCAGAACGGAAAGACAGATCCTGTTGTCGCCGGGGATGTTGTATGTTTATCGCGACTAGCCTGACGCGTGCGTTGTAATGATGGCCGCTGAATGGGCTGTAGAGAACGGACAACCTAAGAATAGGCGGGCGCGTAGCCAAGTGCTAATGTCAGACGGAGACTAACGAGGGTCCGTCTTCTAAATAGCCGCCTAAATCCTGCGGCGCTGCAAATCACACGTCGAGCTCTAAGCGCTGGGCTGGCCTGTGCGCTGGGAACTGCTTCCACCCCTCAGAGATGCAATTGGCCGGGGGGTAACGAAACCAAAGCGTGTGACCTATCTGCGGCCCCTGCAGGTCTGAAGAAGGCGGAACAGCTATTTGAACCTGTGATTTGTTGCGTAGCTCGCGCAACTGATGCAAGCGTTGATGTGCGGGATGCTGCCCTTGCAAACACGACCAAGCAAGTCCAGTTCAGACAGGTGGGGAAAAAATCTGAGACGAGGGTGTGAGATGTTGATGTTTGATAGTGAAGTGACTGAAAAAAGAATGCCGCCAGAGCAGATGTTGCTGTGAAGAGACCTGAGACGACGGTGCTGATGCAGGCGAACTGTACAGCTGATCTCATGGGATTGTTAGATCATTTTATGTATCGCTTCCAGCCGCTGTGTAATCTTCATGCTTGTGTAGACCTGTCGCGCGCTTCCATTTGCTACCATCCCCACGCCGTCCGGTCGCTGCGAAGCCAACCGTTGAACCACTGTAGGAGCTACCTCTGGTTCGTCCTTGAGCGCGCGCCTCAACGCCAGCGGCACGCCCATGTCAACACGCAAGCCGTGCGGGAGAAAAAGTGTCTACAACCTCCTTACAGGCTCATGTACCTTGAGCACATCTTCCTTGGAACCGCAATGTGCAGCATCTACCCCTGCTACTTGTTGCAAGCATAACCATCTTGGTCATATGAAGCGCCATGCGTCCTCGTTGCCATGTGCGATATATCGTGGCCGTTCCAGGTTCGTTGCACTGCTACTGCTACAAACCTTACCAGCCAATCACAGCCTTTATCGCGTGCGACTTGAGCCACGCGTGAAGACTTCCAGGTGCATGATAGAAGTGCACGACGTTCTTGACAGGTTCGTTTGCTGACGTTGTATCTAACTATAGTCGCCATTCGAAAAATCATCGAGGCGCCGACAAAGAAGCGTCAATTACTCTCAACCTGCAAGGGACAGAAGGCGACTGTTCTGACCAACCTCATCATCACGATATGGCTGCACGGCGTCCCCAACCGCAATGGTAGGATTTTGATCCAAAACAGATGAGTCTTCCATAGGAAGATGGCATGTGTGTTCACCAAAGTACACACGGCCATCGAAACGGCGCGTCTTAGCGAGTGTAGTAAACGGCTCTTGGTCTCGTTCGGCAGTTTGTTGATCGATACACACCATCTGGCATCTTCGACAAGCACCCAGCATTTCGAAGTACTGTTGGCCAATCTGGAGATAGCGCCAGTCGTCTTCTGCATATGGATCCTCAAGCCCTGGCGGGTAGTCTGGGTTCTCTGCAACCACTATGTTGGCTCGGAAAACTTCTGCTTGTGCCGCCTTACCACCATTCGCTTTGATCAACTCATTCAGGCGATTGAGGCTTGATCGCGAGATGGTCAAGATGGGACTCTCATTTGACAATAGAATTGGTTTGGAAATGCACACACCTGGTGTAACAGGTAGCGGATCTGGGTAAGCGCCGGGTATCTGCATGCTGCGGGTTTTCTGATATTTCTGGAGATGCGCTTTGGAGTGTCTGAGCGAAGAGCCGCTCCCGCTACCGGCGGCTGGGAAACGAGCGAGACGGCAGGCCACCCCAAGAGCTTGGGAAAAGAAAGCTGACACCTTACTTGACTTGTACGATTTAGTTCGGACAGAGTCCCCACATACTTTGGCGCTGGCATCTCGGTACATGGCGCTGTCTGCAAACATTCGTGGATCTGATGAGAGAGGGACAGTAATCTCGTCTGCTGCAGTCGTGCCCTTCAGAAGACCTGCTAATCGAACACGTAGCACACCCTCTTCTAAGTCAATGCTGGGACGAATGAGGGCCATCTTCGGGTAGCGCTTTTGGCTCAGGGCTGCACCTGTGCCTTGGTGAATAAGGCACCACTCACGATCCCAAGCAAGCCCCTCAGGATTGACTTTCCAGTCCTGTCCTGGAGGTACTCTGAACCCCGCGCAGCTTTTGATAGGATAGACCGATAAACTCTCCACATACAGACGACTCGCCGGTAAGGGTTCAAGCTCCTCACATAATACTGGTGACGTTGCGTTGGGTGACTTGTTCTGTACGAAAAACTCGCGTACAAATGTGACGAACGAAGTCACATCTTTTTGAGTGCTCATCGCTCCCAGGCTGACGCGTACCATACCTGTTGGCTTCCCACGCATAATATCGTTCTCGTTACCACATCGTTGACCAGCGGAGAAGTTCTCCTGCATCTCCCATGGCGCCAGCCCAAGCGAAGAGGCAACGCCGCCTGGGTTACAAAGTCCGCCCGTACGCAGATGAAAGCTCTTGATTGCCGCCAGTTTCTCCACTTCTGCATTGCTGACCCAACCGCCAGTCTCGTTGTGTAGGTTAAATGCAACGATAGGCCCTTGTGTGGTTGCATCACCATAAGTAGATTTATGGTCCTTATAAATCCGACAGACTTCTTGACCATTACCGTGCCGCAAAGACGATAGCTCGTTATACAGCTTTGCGGCAAGGAAGTTTGCATGCTGTGAGACATGCTCTAATGAGGTGTATAGTTCTTTGTGAACAGCCATAGCAGAGTCGAGCGCCATAATGCTGTGAATCGGCAAGGTGCCGTCTTCTAGACGCTCATGTAGCGAGTCTGCTTTCTTTGCATGCCATTGTTCTTTCAGACACACCACCATCTCGACTGTGCCACCTCCAAAGTAACGTCGCTTATCGAACACATGTGCCGATGCTTGTCTGATTATCAGAGCACCCAAATCCGGAAAGCCAAACATCTTGTACAGGCTGAGCACAGTAAAATCAGGCGCATTTTCAGCGTTACTAAGGTCGAGCGGTGAGGTCGATACGAGAGCTGCGGCGTCTAGCAACGTGTACGTCATTTCTTTGCTGCTTGCGGCGCGGATATGTTGGGACCAGTCCAATGGCAATCGGCGTCCATTCATGTTCGACTGTGCAGGATACGCGAACAATCCTGTTCGTCCGCGATCCTGCATTGGTTGTTGAATCCAGTCTACAACCTCTGCATCTGTGGCGAAACAGCGGTGTTCAGTGGCTACTTCCCGTACTCCTATGAGACTCGTATGTGCATCCCTATGGTACCCGTACCAAAAGCCATCCTCATGATCCCTGAACGCATCCATGACTAGCTTGATGCCTGCAGTAGCATTGGCTACAAAGACTACATCAAAGTCTTGTGGGTCCGCATTGAAGAACTCCAGTAATCGTAGACGCACATCTTCAATACGTCGTGTCGTCAGTTGGGAGGCGTTGGAGGCTGAATGGGGATTGCCATAGAGATTCGATATCATGTCAGCGGAGAAGCGATCGATCAACGACTTTGGATAAAGGGTAGTTCCGGCATGATCGAGGTAGGTTGTGCCTGAACGAAAGTCAGTGCAGCACGTGAGTTATTGTTTGGTGGAGCAGACCCTGAAGCATAGGATACTCCCTTTCTCGAAACTCTTCGATCGCCTTGTCATATGTGATATGTGATGCTTCCTCCATGGTATCGAGGTCAAGCGCATGCTATGTTGGTCATCCGTGGTCTATAAGGGCAGTGAAGAAAGGGAATAGAACTTGGCAGAACCCCATTTGATCGCAAGCGTGGTGGTTGCTAGATGCTAGAGTGGGGGCACTGGTGGATGGCAAATGGTGGAGTTGGAGACCCTTAAACGGTCAGCTCCGAGGCCATCGGTATGCAAAGGGCGGCCAAAGCCGATGCGCTAGTTCACCTACAATGTCAGAATTGTCCACTGGTATCCAATTTGAATATCAAAAATCAGTCAGACCTCATATCAGATTGAGGCGATAAAGGTATCTTGTTTTGTAATGTCGGCCTGGTATGCCTACGGTATCTACGAGGGAACTAATCGCTAGGCCATTCATCGACTTATTAGAGCACTGCTCCACAAGTGCAATGCAAGCAGCAAACATCATTATGGATAGAGGCGTTATAGTCTCCAAATATGTGGGCAAAGCTCTCTAAGATCCCATATGCTTTGCTGAAGCTTCAAGCAGTTTTCTGCAGAGTAAACTAGGAACATTGCCAGGGTAGTGTTCAAGAGAAGTGAGCTCCCTTGTACAATTGCATTCTCCAATAGGCAGCGCCTGTCCAAACTGCAATTGTTCATAGATACGTATACACTGGTTTTTTATCGCATAATACCATCAATTTGACGTCAGGAACAAATTCACGAACTTTGTCAGTGTTGTATGAAATCTGGATTGCAGCTTGAGTACGCTCCAGCAGATCCCTATTCAGCAGAAAGGTAGTGCCAATACCATAATCAACAGTACCAGTAGTGAGTCCAAGCTATAAGTCTTCAGCCTCTCATAACCGATAATAATATTTCAAGAAAAAGCGCTTTCGTTCCTGTTCATCCATGCAGGCAGCCAAATCGGAGGCATGAGGCACCTCTGGAGCTCTGCGCCTCGCTTTCGGCCTCCTTTCGCTCTTCTAGTGTAGTCTGGCCTCACCGTGTCTTGTGCTGCATGCAGAAAGTACAAACAAGTTTGTGTAGTCCGGTTCTCCCTAGGATTTCTTGCGTCAAGTCTGTACAGTGGCACGATCTACTACATCTTGGCTCATAGTACAAGCCCTCTCTTTGTTACAACCGATAACCTTCTTGATTTCATTCTCTTCACGAGCTTCACGACTACTAAATCTAGGGCTTTACGGATAGATTGTCCATCGTTGGGTATATCCCTGCCAGCATTCCAAGTATTCCAGCACCAGAGCATTAACTCGTAGAAAAGTCTCTGGTCACAGATAAGTGATAAGAGATTCAGGAACCTCTTCTTCTATATCCTGGCCGAAAGCTGTACTAGTGCCGACATGGCCCAGAGCCGCTTACACATGATTGATATACGTTTGTAGGTTCTGAAATCTAGCGTGAAGCATGCCGGTATTGTCTTCATCTTCGCTTACGCTTACGGTAGGCTTGGGAGGATTTAATACTGATAACGCAGGAATTTTTTGCAAGTGTTCCCCTTGCGGTGCATGTCTCAATTGTGGTTTCGGTGGTACGTAGCGGGTATGCTGGCTTATTGAGCTCTGTGAGCATTCTTCTAAGGTTCAACATCTTATAGTTCTGATCACTCTGCTCCTTCACATCAGGTTGGCCGCCTCTTACATTGCCCAGTTCATTAAGCATCGTTTCTGGGTTATTGCCAATATATTATGCGTCACTTCCGTGCAGAGAGGCAGCTAGCGCATCGAGTTCTATCAGGTCGAAACTGGCCAACTGCCTGCTCAACAGGCCCTTCGATTTCGTGAAATTAGCTAATGGCTGACTGCTCATATCAGTTAAACAGATGATTTTAGGCTGGTTGTCAAATCGAACGGTACTTTGGAATGTTGGTGTTATGTGCTTGTAAAGCAAAGGAAGTCGTGAGAGCGTGACAAGGGAGCAGTGACCGACCAGCACAAGAGCCAGCACAGTTACAGAATACACTAGACGGCACGAGGTTGGCGCAAAATTGAATTGGATAGTGAGGCCAGCTTCTCCGTTACCCTAAGCATTGCAAATCACCACTACTACCCGTACACGTAAATCTAAATCTCGTATACCCTAGCATCATGCTCAATTCTTCTTTTTGCCGGCCGTCTTCCTCTCCTCCTCTTTCCTCTCTATCTCCTTGATCTCATTCTCCTCTGCGCGCTTCGCATACCATTGCCCAGCTTGCAAGACCAGCACACCGACCAGAACCAATGCCAGGATAGTGTTACTCGCAGCAAAGACTCTCAGGGTGTCTTCCCTGGAGATGTAGTCACCATCTCCATCGTCTGGAACAACATCTTTCATATCTGGCGTAATGTTCCCGTAAATACCTGCCGTAACTACCCTAAACCCCTTGACAATGTTCGTTAGATACACCGTAATGCCCGCCATATACAGCACCAGACTTGCGCCATCGAACAGCATATTGCTCTCGCTCGCGCGGAATAGCTTGATCAAAAAACCAAGGATGCCTGTGCCGATGACCATGTTGAGAATGCGCGAGATGATGGGTGGTGACGCGTAGAGAAATTTGATGTGGTCTTCAAGGATCTTAAAGTACGCTTCGCGGTCATCTGGGACCGCCCAGAGAGCATTGTAATCGTACGGGAGCGAGGCAAAGAGGATACCCAGAAAGAAGCATGTCGCTGTGTTTTGTTAGGTTAAACTAATTCAATTTAGGGCGTGGAGAGCTTGAGAACTCGTGTTCTGTAGCGCACGCATTGGTGTGGGATAGTTCTGGGGTCTATATGTACGTACGTCCAATGACCAAAAATTGCGCAAACGTATTGCCGGCCATTTTTGCCTGTAGATCGATGTCGTGAAACTCTGCGTGAGGCTTAGGAGGTGTTCAGGTTATGCTGACAAGTAGTGTTGTGGGCGGGCCGGTAGCTTATCGTTTGCGGTCGAGTGCCAACTAAACGCGGTTGGTAACGGACTGATAGCCGGTTCCCATCTAAGAAGGTGTGTGCGAAGACTCAAACCCACAGACAAAGCTTTAGTTGAATATGTAGTGATATGTTACTTAGGTTGTTGGAGCAACAGACTCGAGTATTACAAGAAGCAAGCTTGGAGATGGTCAGGACCCCGCAAAGCACAGTGATGTTGAATTGCATATCCAGTCTTGGCGTACAAAATGCTTATGGCAAACAATGGAATGACTATGTGACGAGATAATTATATTCTCTCGCTATCAAACAAATACACCTGTTTACGACAGATCTTGTACCCAATTCCGACGGGTCTACAAACGCCGTTGTGCGCCATATCCAAGAACTCCACTGCCGCCAACTAATGTAACTGTCACATTGCTCAGAAATCATTGTCAGCGTCCATGTCTTCGTCTTCATTACCAGCTTCGATAAACACAAGTCTTGTGCCTTCGCCTGTAGTTTGCCAGACCTATACATGGTAATCAGTATGTGTACGGCGTAATCAAGGAGTGCAGGACTTACATCGAGCATGGAGTACTCATCAATAGCTTGCTCGAACTGGTCGGCTGTAAAGCCCTTGGCCAGAACACGTTCTCTGACTCGGCGGAGATCCAATTCACCACGTGTGCCATCACCAACAGCAGCTGCCCCACTGGCCTCCATGGACTTGATGAGGTGGTATATCTTGCTGCTTGGCGTGTGGTCATCCCTGCGGTTCTCGTCCGCATACAAACTGGCTTTGCTGACTTCTGTGAGACGTAACGCCTCATCTACATCCTCGGAGATAACTTCCTCGGCAAAGCGAAGACGGGCCAAAGCTTGTGCCAGACGCAGTACACCGAGTAGTGTGCGGGGCGATGTATGGGTGAAGGCTTTCTTGGAGTTCTCATCGCGCTTTTGCTGTTGACGCATACGAACATATGCGCCGACCATATAGTCTGAAACTTCCTTTGGCACAGTAGGTCGGTACGAGCGAGCACGAGCGACCCATTGTCGAACTTCCGCAGGGCTGAACACGACACCTCCAGCAGCCTCAGGATGAGCGTTATGCATGTGAACATAAGCAACGTGACGCGCCAGCTCCTCGTCAGAGTCTCGCGAAGGGGTATCAAGAATAAGGAAAAGTACGTCGAAACGAGACAAAAGCGCGGCAGGAAGGTTGATATTCTCGACTGGCGAAATGCGAGGGTTGTATCGGCCGTAGAGAGGGTTGGCGGCGGCGAGAATCGAAGTGCGCGCATTGAGTGTAGTAGTGATACCAGCTTTGCTGATCGAAATCGTTTGTTGTTCCATAACCTCATGAATGGCGGTTCGGTCACTGTCGTCCATCTTGTCGAACTCATCAATGCAGCACATGCCGTTGTCAGCCAGAACAAGAGCACCACCCTCAAGTACCATCTCATCTGTAACCGGGTCACGCATGACTGCGGCAGTAAGACCAACACCACTACTTCCTCGACCGGTGGTGTAAACGCCTCGAGGAGCTACCTTGGTGATATACTTCAGAAGTTGAGATTTGGCAACACCAGGATCACCCATCAAGCAAATGTTGATGTCACCACGAATGCGCATACCGTCTTTGACCTCCTTGGTGACGCCACCAATCAACTGCAAAAGTAGTGCTTTCTTTACATCGACATGACCAAAAATCTCAGGAGCAATCGAGCGCGAGAGGTACTCGTATAGCTGGCCGGTCCTCTCCAATTCATTCATTCTCTTGAGTGTTGGTTGAGCAAGGATCATGTCGTCATAGGCTTTTTTATGCTGCATGACAAATTGAGCCTCCAAGTAGGTGTCTGTAAGCAGTCCAGCGCGGATTGCCTTGAAGCCGGTATACGGTGTAGGGAGGAAGATACCAGCAACGTCGACAACGTCACCAGGATTGATTTTTCGTACCAATGCACCATGGCAGTGAACTGTCAGTTGTCGAGGAATGTGGCCAACGGGTACTTGATCAGCCATCTCCTGGATCTTGACCTCCTGGAAGGGAAGGAACTTTGAAGCACGAGTAGACAGGAAAAGCTGACCCTTGGTCTTGTTGTTCTTGCAATCCTCTGATGGGCATTCAACAAGCGGTGTGAACTGCTTTGTGTTGACAGGCTGGAAGACTTCGCTTCCACAACGGTCGCAAGAGTAGGCATTGACCAGCACAGCAGGCTTCACATCAGACACCCTAGTTGCGATACCACGAACGGTGATAAGGTGACCCAAATGCTCGCCCTTGACGTTACGGACGGCGAGAGCCTTGATGGGTCGCTGGCTGCTAGAGCCCGATGCTATCCTTGGCGCAAAGTTGAGAGTGTAGCGTCGAGTCAATGCTGCAGGAAAGATAGACTCTGGCGCAGCTTGTGTAGTATCCTCTACCCCCTGCAGCTCTTGTATCCTCTCGTTGCGCTTCGATCGCTGGGTCATGATGACGTCCAGAACATCGTCCTTGAAGCTGTTCAATATTAGCATTCATCACAATTCAAATCGGCGAACACCGTACTTGATCTCTCTTGTCGGGGGCGGCAGACATTTGTCTACTGCTCTGGATAAGATCTCGAGGTAGTGGTGTGCATTACGTTCGATCGATTCAACTAGCCTGTAGTTGTTGTCCTCATCCATAGCAGCCTTCTCATACTGTTGCGACGCATCAGCTTTGCGTCCAGGTACCTGGGTGACTTGTACCTACTGCCTCTATATCGTTAAGGTCGATCAAAATATCGCTGCGTACACGATTCGCTACATCCTGCAGGATGTTCATATACTTTATCTTCGATGTGCCATTGCGTTGCGGTACAGACGCTTGGTCGTCTGATTCGTCGACCATATCATATTCGTTGTCACCATTTCCGTTGAGATTCAGACTTTCCAATTGCTCTTCAGCCTCGGTTGACGAAGACTTGAAGTGTTTGAGGAAGTCAACAAAGGCAGCTATGGTTACTTAGCCATGGTCCTACAGTGTTTTGCGCAGTGTTTACCTACCTTCCTGCTCCTCGTAGTTGACGAGCGCCTTCTCAGTAAGAAGCGCCATTGCGTCTCGGTATATTTAGGGCAAAGAGACGTCGAGTGCGGGAAAGTGACCGTATGTAATGATGCAGCGGGGAGGGGGTGGAGACAAGAATTTGGGAGTCGCGTTGCTACACGCCAGCGCGTCGCGTAGGGCCAGTCCGCCCGCCTCTGTCGTTTATTGGCTGTCGTTTCTGCCTACAGCGGCCGCCTTCATGGCGCCGACGACCTCGGCATGGTAGGAGTGGTAGGACCATCGGAATGCTAATGTCCAGGCTGGAGCTGTGTCTTTCACTCCTCAGTTTCACGCATCATGCCGCCGAAGAAGCCTGCTGGTAATGTCGTTCAGGCTGAGGTCGCCCTGCAGCAGTCTCTAAAGAATTGTCTTGTCAATCTTCCAGCATCACTTGTTTCGGTGCTTGTGAATGCCAATGCTGTAAGTCATCCCTCGTTGTAAGCTCCGCAACACTGATGCATATGTTGTAGATCGCGCAAAATGTCGTTGTTGAGCTTTCATATCGCCAACCACCTCCACCGGGTGCCTCAGATTCACGTAATGCATCTCCTCAGAAGTCGATATTCATGGGATGGACAGGCATGCAGAGCAAACGCAGACTTGCAGCTGTGGTCGATAGAAACGGTCTGAGAAACAGTCCAGCGGCCGGTCAACAAGACATAGCTGCTGTCGAGGTTGATGCGACTTTCGCCAGGCTTATCGGGCTTAACGAAGGGCAGAAAGTAGGGATACAATTGCATCTGGATCCTCCACAGGCCCATACCATTAACATTGAGCCATTGACGCCTGTAGACTGGGAGATGATAGAGCTCCATGCTCAATTTCTTGAACTCAACTTCTTGTCTCAAATTCGCGCACTGCCCAATCCACAGGCGCAAACACCGCACCCTTTAACCCTCCATCTATCGCCAACTACTACTGCAAACATCATCGTTACCTCTGTCATTCCTGCACCGTCAGCCGGCTCACTCTTTGTCAAGATATCGTCTGATGCTGAAGTTATCGTTGCGCCAAAAACACGCCAGAAAACAGATCGAAGCTCAGCAAATCGAGAAAGTAGGAGTGTTGGCGCTGCGTCAAGGAAAAGTGGGAAGAGTACTGCAAGCACAGTTCGCCGTCGAAGCGGTCGTGATGAGGCAGCTAGCAAGGGCGTAGTGTTCCTTCGAGGTGTTGACCGCAGCGTGGCTCGAGAATGGTTCGATGAGGAAGATGATGTAGATACAGAAGGTCTCAGAATATGGGTAGATAAAGACGTCCTTCTTACAAAGGCGCTTCGAGGCGTGATATGGGTTTCAGTGGCTATCGTTAAGCCTGCAGGGCTGCAGGAGCCGGTGGACATGTCGAAAGAGCAGGAACAGGAGAAATATGCTGCTCGTGTAGTGGCGAAGATAGGGACTTGGGAAGATGCGCCAGATAGCCAGCATGTCGCACTTTCGACCGACTTGTGCAAAGTCTTGGGATTTGAAGGGTTTGTAGGAGGTCTCGTACGCATCGAAGGCGCCCCAAGTCAGACCCCAAAACCATCAGCTATCAAACCATCAAACCCATCCTCCAAGGATACGAAAGAGCCTGTAGTAAAGTCTGTTAAGGTCATGCCATTTGCTTCGGCTGCTTCGTTAAGTAATGCCAATCTAAGATTCGGTGGTGAGTCGAAACAAGAACAGGAGGATGCCATACAGAGACTGAAAACTATATACGGAAAGAAGAATGGTCTTCTTGACGGGCCAGTCACCGATGGTATGATACTGCCTCCTGTGACAGAATTCGAGTCAGCTTGGCAAGGAGGCATTGTTAAGTTTGACCCACCGCAGCCATCCACTAGTGTCTCCTGGGTATTATTTCCTGAGCGAAAACCGGCCATTGAATTGGGGTCTGAGGTTGCGATACCATCTAGCTGGGCAAGAGGCTGGCAGCAAGGTGATCCATTACCTAAAAGTCCGCCGGAACTGGTTGGCATTAATCCCCTTATCGAGCAACTGCGCTCACACCTAACGCATAACTCATCCGTTCTACTCAGTGGTGGCCTAGGCGCCGGTAAATCAGACTGTGCGCAGCTATTAGCCCACCAACTGCGAACAGAGTACCTGTTCAGCACTGTCTACTTTCCTTGTCGTAAGCTAGTTACGGACGAGACGCGAGTGGCAACAATCAAAGAGACACTGAACAGACTCTTTGCTACTGCGGCTTGGAGTGCGCGATCGGGTGGTAATGCCGTAGTCATCTTAGATGATCTCGATAAGCTCTGTCCGGTCGAAACGGAGCTCCAAGTCGGAAACGAGAATGGACGCAGTCGCCATGTCAGCGAGAGCATTGTATCCATAGTAAGACAATACTGCTCAATCGACTCTGGTGTAGTACTTCTCGCCACAGCGCAAGGCAAAGAGGCTTTGAACAATGTTATCATTGGTGGACATATCGTTCGAGAGATGGTTAGCCTGAAGGCGCCGAACAAGGATGGAAGAAGGAAGGTGCTCGAAAAACTGGCCTTCAAAGACGCGAAACCTCAATTGTTGCAACAAACCAACGGTCACGCTTTTCCTCCATCACTGCCGGACAGTCGGCCCAGCACATCTCATCGCAGCCAGCCCAGTGATGGCAGTATTCAGCACAACAAATCAGATGACTACGGCTTCGTCGTTGATCCGGCCATTGACTTCCTTGATCTCGCAGGGCAGACTGATGGGTATATGCCAGGAGACCTTGTACTCCTAACCTCAAGAGCCCGTAATGAGGCGCTTATCCGCTCAGTCACCGACTCCTCAAATACGATAACCCTAGGAAGAGATGACTACGCCTCAGCCATACGAGGCTTCACTCCAGCATCCCTTCGCAATGTTACATTGCAATCATCGACGACCAAATGGGACTCCATTGGGGGCCTGACAGCGACACGCCAGACACTGCTGGAGACACTCCAGTATCCTACTACATATGCACCGATCTTTGCTCAGTGCCCGCTACGATTGAGGTCTGGTCTGCTGCTCTACGGTTTCCCTGGATGTGGAAAGACATTACTTGCGTCAGCTGTGGCCGGAGAATGTGGCCTCAACTTTATCTCTGTCAAAGGCCCTGAGATCCTGAACAAGTACATTGGCGCCTCAGAAAAGTCTGTCCGTGACCTCTTCGAGCGTGCAGAAGCTGCACGGCCCTGTGTCCTCTTCTTTGATGAATTTGATTCTATTGCACCGAAACGTGGCCACGACTCCACAGGCGTTACAGACCGCGTTGTCAACCAGCTGCTGACACAGATGGATGGTGCTGAGGGTCTCAGTGGTGTCTATGTGCTTGCTGCCACATCTCGTCCAGACCTTATTGACCCTGCACTGTTACGTCCAGGACGTCTAGACAAGAGCTTGCTCTGTGATATGCCCGATGTCGAAGAACGCATCGACATTCTCAAAGCTGTAACCCGCAAACTGCGTCTTGCACCCAGCATTATCTCCACCGACTCATCGGGGGAGAATCTCCGTGAGATCGCACAGCGAACGGAAGGCTATTCAGGCGCCGATCTCCAGGCTGTAGTCTACAACGCGCAACTAGAAGCCATTCACGATGTACTGGGGGACACCGATCTCAGCGCACCACCCAAAGGCAAAACGAACGCCTCTTCCACATCCACTGACGCAAAAGATAAGGGCATCCCTGAGTTTTCGTACTTCCGTTACGGTGATAGCTCCTCCCCCTCGACTTCTATCTCCTCCCTTGCAGCGTCTCACCAGCTGACCGAGCGCGCGCAAATCGCCCAGAAGATCCAAGCTTTGCAGGCTCTTCGCCGCAAGCAGAAGGCTCTCCAAAGACCACAAGGTAATGGGAAAGACGACGATGCGGGCGTTGAACAGGAGACAGAGAGACAGGAGCCTGAAATTCAGTGGAAGCATATTGCGAGCTCGTTGAGTAATGGGCGGAGCAGTATCAGTGCGCAGGAAAGACAGAGGTTGCAGAGGATTTATCGTGAGTTTGTAGAGGGGAGGGACGGAAACTTACCGAGTGGACAAGGAGGCAGTGAAATTGGGGGGCGGACAAGTTTGATGTAGGAGGCTATATAGTGTAAGGAAATTTATGACTGATCGTCAATGCATGGAGGTTATGGTACCTGCGTAGAGACAACATATATATAGCAGGTGTCCAATAGGCAATACTTACGCATATACAATTGCAGCAGCCAACATTACAGTTACGTACGTATAATTTTTCAAGCGTTTTTGAAATAGATTCTTTGATGCTGTGTCCGGTATCGCAAATATTATACACACACACATAGCTCGCCCCATCCTCAGTTTCCTCAAGTTCTTCTCTTCCTCTATTTCATTTCTTACGCCTGAAAAACTACTTCTCTTCCGTTCCAATACTGTTTATTTGCTTACGGCAGCCTTAGCCTTATCTGCAATTTCGCCTGCCTTCTGCGCTGTCTCACTCCCGACAGCCTTCGCCTTCTCGCTCAACAACGCCTCTTTCCCGCCAAAGTGGAAGTAGTTGATATATCTGTAGCCCTGGACGAGCTGGGAGGTGAAGTTGATAGCGTGGCAGCCGAAGAGTAGATAGTTTGCAGGCGACACAGCGAGTGCATAACGCATGAAGGTGCCGGAGTAGAGCGTCAGGGCACCAGTCATACGGCCGGAGATACTGGCTCTACGTCAGCGAAAATGTTGAAAATCAAATAACGACTTGGAAAGAAACTCTTGCTCTGGAGTAAGAGTTGTATATGTGTGTGTGTGTGTGTGTGTGTGTGTGTGTGTGTGTGTGAAAGACGTACATCTCGGGATCCTTGCTCATGTCCGCAATCGCAGCAATCGGGATACCAAAGTTACTGACGGGACCCCAGAAATCTGTTTGCAAGCTGTCAGTCCTTGCATTCCAACCCCCATGACACGATCTCATCTATCAAGACTCCCAGGCATATCCAATGCTTCGCGCCCTGCTTCCGCTTCCGTTCAAACTCCGTCGGATCAGGGTACACATACGGGTCGAGCAGATGTAATCGGTGTATTTGTTTGAGCGAATTTTCGCATTGAGGGCTTTGATTGCGGCGGCCATGGTGGGCAGATTGTAAGGCAAAGTGACGAACGGGAGGGTGAGTTGCGCGTTGGAACCGTTGGTGAGGTGGAGCTCGTAGCCGCAATCTTTGGCTTTGGATGCGCCAAGCGATTACGGTTCGGTGGAGCGCTTTTCGGAGGTGAACGTCACGTGCGTCTGTCAGCCTGAACGTTGAGAAATTTGTCACAATGGTCTCTTCAAAGGTAGTTGATGGCTACTAGATAGGTACACTGAGGGATTTGTTTGCTTTATAATGTTGTGAGCATTTGTTCGCTATGTTAAGGCCAACAGATCCAGTCTCTACTAAGGCATACTTTGGGCCTGATACACCATCCTACTTGCGCCAAACGACAATTTCATAGTACGAGTGCAGATATGCTATATCTCGTTGTGAACTTGATGTCCAGTTGCCCTTCGATTTTAACTGACACGCACTACCTTGCGCGCTTATTTTGCAAAGGCCGTATTGTGGTAGATCAAATGGTGTGGAAGTATGGCGGATCGCTGAGGGGGGTTGAGGGTCTTACGTATTTCGAGCTTTGTCTACCGTCCACCGAAACCAGGGGGGCCACCACGGCCCTGGAAGCCAGGTGGTCCACCAAAGCCAGGAGGTCCGCCAAAGCCAGGAGGTCCGCCAGCAGGAGGGAAGCCAGCTGTGACAGGTTAGAGTCCAGTTCATTCATTCATTTTCGCAACTTACGCGGTCCGCCTGGGGGTCCACCTCGGCCAGCAAAGCCAGGTGGTGGTCCTCCATATCCTGGCGGGCCACCAGCAAACGGTGGTGCGCCAAACCCAGGACCAGGACCTCCAACACCAGCAGCAGGTCCAGTGAGACCAACGGGCAGTCCACGTCCTGCCGGTCGTGCAACACCAGGTCCAGCAGCCAGAGTCGCAGCAGTCGTAGGTCCACTAGAAGCACCTCCCAATCGGGCGGCAGGGTCTGCAGGCGGCGGTCCGTCGACAGACAAGGAGATGACGTGCGCGCCGCGAATGATGGTGAGTCCAATGGCACGTCGCTCCTCAGTCTCAGTAACCTGCTGGGTTGCGCCCGGTGCAGCCTTTCCTCTTCGTCGTGTACGGCGGAATTCTTCGGTGTCGGCAAGGACGAGGTTCATATGCTTTAACTTGCGTCAGCGCAGTCTGTGTATGTGGCCAGGTAACATACCTTATCGAATGCGAGCATCTGCCCAACCATCTGCCTACCATCTTGAAGTGTCACCTTCATACGGTAGTTAATCTGCGCATCGTGAGTTTGCGGCGGTTTCGAGAGAATTGAAGGGCGCTTACTAGGTTTTGCTATATCAACGTATGTCAGTTAGTTTCTACGCGCTTCTTCTCTCAGGTCAAGGATTCGAGCGTCCAGGCAGAAGAACTTACCATCTTGCCCTGTCTGTTTGCAGCAGCCATGATAATTGTTGCGCGTCCGAGGACGACTTGGTTTCAAAAAATAGGGTATAGCGATTATCCGCGCGCAACCTCTTCCTACGTGGTGTCCGTAGGGTGGATATAGATGTGGAGCTACATGTGCAGTGATGGTCAAGCTTCAAAGTTGCTATGCACGGACCAGCCAAGCCATTCGTCTAGCGCGCCGCACGACGCCCACAGCCGAGCCCAAATTATCATTTGCACTTTCGCCAGTCTGACCTCCCTTCGACAGTCCACCTCGCCTACTAACACCGTAGCAGTCACCATGGTATGCGCTCGCCGACGACAACAGCACCTCGATGGAATGCTAATTGACATGGCAGTCCGACTCCAAGGCCTCCAACCCCATGCGGGAGCTCCGCATCCAGAAGCTCGTTCTCAACATCTCCGTCGGAGAGTCTGGTGACAGGCTCACTCGTGCCGCCAAGGTGCTTGAGCAGCTGTCTGGTCAGACTCCTGTCTACTCCAAGGCCCGCTACACCGTCCGTACCTTCGGTATCCGTCGTAACGAAAAGATCGCTGTCCACGTCACTGTCCGTGGCCCCAAAGCTGAGGAGATCCTCGAGCGTGGCCTCAAGGTCAAGGAGTACGAGCTCCGCAAGCGCAACTTCAGCGAGTCCGGCAACTTCGGTTTCGGTATCTCCGAGCACATCGACTTGGGCATCAAGTACGACCCTAGCATCGGGTACGTCATACAAGAGAAGAACCAGATTAAAAAGAACATTACTAACAAGATTTAGTATCTACGGCATGGACTTCTACGTCTGCATGACCCGCCCCGGTGAGCGCGTCGCCAAGCGCAGGCGATGCAAGAGCAGAATCGGAGCATCCCACCGCGTCAACCAGGCCGAGACCATCAAGTGGTACAAGAACCGTTTCGAGGGTATTGTCCGATAAGCGTATCATGAGTAGGGCGAAGAGGGAACGAAATGAAGATTCTGAACGATTACCATCATATTCCGTCTCGGAGGGTTTGGTCCTGCGGAGTCTCGGAGTGTACTTAAAAAGCAAGCATTGAACTTGCAAGTTCAGGCCTATCAATGGAGCTGACCTCGTCTCAGACGAGCGGGTCTTCGATCACTTTACAATGGAGGCTTCACTTGGGTGATGTACCGTATAACCATTGGTGATCATCTACCATATGCTTGTCCTTTGCATGTGCTATGTTTGTCTTTAGTGCGACTGATTTTGTTCGACCAGGTCATGCGGACGCTGCATCTTCATCGAACCACTTTAAACCCCACCAGCTTGTCCACATATCCAGGCAATGCACTGATGCTAACATGCTACCAGCTCATTTCTGTGCTGCCGTGCTGTCCCTTGATTTCGTGCTGGGTATTCCCTTCAGCAGCACCAATCGGAGTGACTTATACAGTATTTCTTTCCCGAATCTCATTGCTTCTAGCACATCTCTATCCGTCCATGCCTGGTATTCGCTACTAGGCATTGACTTCCAGCCATATACAAGACACTTTTCAAATTGCACTTTACACTGTCTTGTCGGTTGCACAACAGCTTAGAAGGATTATTTCGTCGGAACGAGCAAGTTGAACTCGGGTGGTGTGTGGTACTTGAGGTTTTAGATATTAACAATGCCCTTCATGATATTTCAATACCATCCAGTTCAGGTTGAACAAACGAAGAATACGGTTCACTGTGCATCGCATGCGATGAATCTGATTGAAATATCAACCTTCTAATCGTTCCTTATATTCTCTGGTATGAGTGTACTACGACAATTTGCCTATTATCAGACGCACGTCAACCAGGACAGCTACACTGCTACTTGCTACCACACACATAGAAGTGATAATCGTGGTAGAACTGCACATTGAAATTTAACAAAAAGAATTCCATGTTATTTGTGTGACACGGTGCTCTTTCTTCTGCTCTCGTGACCGACTCCAAACAGATTGCCTACCCAACCCAACCATACAGGACATGCATTCGAAACTCACTTTGGAAAGGCATGCATCATACCGGCTTCGTAAAGCGGTCGGCCCATCATGCGACCCGCGCAAATAACGCACAATGGGATATCGAATTCCCTTACTTCCCATCCAGCCACCAGGACTTCCTTCAGCGGCACATGGCTCATGCACAGTGCTAGGGACAGACCACTTTGCGTGCTGCCGAGCACGCCGAGCATGACACATGGCGGCTAGAGAGCGCCTCCAACATCGAAGCCCATGTGTGCCATGTTGCGAAAGATTGAGCTGACAAAACGCCATGGCAATACAGCCGAGTTGCGGTGGCTTTGCGCAGCATTTCACAAGTCATTGGCGGTGAGTACGTGTGGTTGTGATAGTTGTAATTTACTTGTATGTAACCCAGACGCTCAGTCTGCTTCTCCTGCCAATTCTGTAGCATCCCAGCATTTCAATCTTCCTCTTCACTAGTGAGAGACACAACTCAAACACAAAGGTATCTCGCGGAGATCGTTAATGAACGACGACAGAAAAAAAAAAGAAAACAAAAGAGCTCAATCCAGCCAAAGCTGAACGCATATATCCAAGAAAAATGTACAAAAGCACCCGTGATCGCCAGCCATGCCCAGTGATGACCCTGATCTCAGATTGAAGAAGTAAAACTAACGATACGCGCTATGCTGCTTGAGCTAGGAAATACACATGCGGGCTGATTTATCGGGCCACGTTGGGGCCAAAGTCAAACCCTTGTTGTTGCTGTGGCGGTGGATATGATGGTGATGCCAACGGTGTATATGCTCCCGGGATAGGAACAGCTGCGTATTGCTGCTCTCCTGGTGCGGCAGCCACGTGATCGTTGTGTCTTTCAAATCCTGGGGAAAGTGGAGGCATGGGTGGTGAGACAGTCTGAGTTCGTGCCGGGGCATCGAAGCCATCCTGGCTAATCTTGGGTGTTGCACCAGTGACCTTAATCGGCGGTGCTTGCAGCGTAAACGGCTGTGGCTGAACAATTTCACGAACCTGAGCGTACTGAACTTTCCCATCATCACTTTCCTGAGCTGTGGCATTAGGATCCACGTAATCCGGATGGCCCGGAGGAGGGCGCCAGCCACCTGAGCGGGGCGAGAGGGGACCGAATCCCGGAGTGTTTGGTGCTGACTGCGAGCGGAGCTGGGCAAGATATAGATCTGATCGAGCCTTGTCGCGGATGGCCATGGACTTCCTGAGCTTCCTCTTCGACCAGAAGCGGTAGAAGACGATCCCGTAGATAATGATGCAAAGGACCTCGATGACGACCTCAATAATACAGCAAACAAGTGCCCAGTTTTGAAGACGGCAAACGAGGCCGTAAGCAATGTCGTCCTCAAAAAGATGCCGCCGCTTGTTATCGACGCACGACCAGCCCCACATGTCTTTGTTGTTGTTTTGTGCTTTGCTTTGATTGAAGACCGCTGCACCCACAGCCCACATGATGATACTGAAGATGAAGAACCCGACGGCGAAGATGGTGTAGTAGGCTGCCACTTTCTCAGCTCGATTGTGGCCTCCTCTGCAATAAGCAATCATAACCGTGATAGACATGACAAGAGAGATAACTGCGATGGTCAAGAGAAGGATTTGCGGCCAGGTCTTTGTGTTCTCAGCCCATGGAGGTAGGTTGTTTCGCTTTGGGAGTGACTTTGTTGCATGGAAGATAGCCAGTGCGGTTGCGATCATGGAGAGGACAATGAGACTGCAAGCAAAGTTGATGCCGCGCAAGAAGATCTTGGCGATCCTTACACGAACTTTGACCTTCTGTTAGACGTTAGCTATCTGCTTGAACGAATCAACACCGTTGAAACTCACAATATCTTTGGCCTGTTCCTTCTCCAATGATGCTTCTTGCTTCTCAAGGTCGCGCTCCTCTCGGAAAGTAGGGCTCAAAATCATACTTGGCCTGCCGGGTGTTCGTGGTGGCGCACCAGGCGATTTTAAAGCACTCTTGAGGGGACCTTTTGGTGTTGGGGGAGGAAGATATTTCCTATCGGTTTCCTCCATCTCGACCGGCTGGACGTAGCCGAAGCCTACGTCTGATATCTGAGGTTGGGGTTTGTAGTGGTTTGTCGGATACGATGCGAATGGCGATTTTGGTGCGTCGATGGGTGAGTACACCGACGTTGCTTCAGCAAAGCGTGCTGTGCGAGGCGTCTTTACTTCAGATGAGGTCGAGTCGTCTGTGTTTCGTCTTTCAATCGTAACTGTGAGACCCTTCTTATTGTTGGTTGACATCCTTGAGCTCTAGAGCATTCACGTGGCGTGGTGTGCTCTCATGAGAAGGTTGTGTTAAGACAGAGTGGTGGAGGCGTGTATGGAAGGACGACGACTATAATCCAGGCCAGCTTGGACCAGTCGATTGAGTACAGAGGTGTGCAGTAAGAGAGACAGAATGCAGAGCGTACAAGGTATTACAATGAGACCTGCTAGAGAGAAAAGAAGAGGTAATGAGCGAAGCGCTGGCTTTAGCTGGCAGGCGCTTCGAAGGCTGGGAACTCGTGGATTGGACAGAAGGGAGCACGGGTAGTTACCGGTGGAGAGATACCGGAACAATAGTGGGCGGGTACTTACAACGTACGAAAAGCAAGATGCTTGTATGACCGCAGATGCTCGTCTGATAGGTTGGCTGGGGAGACAGGTAGGTTGCAATGGCGCGCAGAGGAGGACGCAGAGTGGTGGCCCCAGAAATAGACGCCCAGATGAACTCAATAAATGAAGACCAAGTGGTGCGCGTCCAGGCCAGAGCGCTGATGTGCGCAGATCTTGTTCTTAAGATATCTGGAAGCTTGCTGATCCCACCTGTCAGCACAGTTGCAGAATGTAGTCCAGGGCCGTGAGCTTGTCAGTTGTGAAGGTCGCACATAGCCTCTCATGCGCCCCAAAGACGGTGAAGTCTTCCAGAGAAGAAGAAACCGGCAGGAGAGGTCCATGTTCAGATATCGTGCTCCTCGGACGCAAAGCCTTGCCGAGTCTGTGGGCGTTCGAAATCCAGGGCAATGGATTTTCGACATCCAATTGATGAGTGCTGTTTCGCGCCTGCAAAACGCAGCATGACCGTTACGAAAGGTGAGTGGTTGGACGATGCAGGGACTGTGCTTCGAAGTATACATGCACTAGGCAGATTAAGCTCAAACCTCAGCGGGTAAGCACGCGTTCTGCCAATCATCAGCCGTAAGTACTCCAAGGCGTTGCCCCACTTTTATAGCCCACATTAGTGTGGAGTCTAGCACAACCTCGTGTCAAGGACAGTCAACGTGGGCAGAGATTCGGCTCCTTGGTTCCCTTCAGTCGCTGTCTTGATTGCCGCCTGTCTAGGGAATGAGAACATAACGCTATCTATCTATCCGTGCTCTGATTATAGATCATCAGCCCAGATGAGTTTTGCCACAGCTGTCAGCTCACGTCTTACCAGCTCGTCGTGACAGACGGCAGGCTGGAGGAATGGGAGAGAGCACGGTAGCGCCATCTATCAGCGCTTGTGCTGCAGCTGCGGGACGGAGCACATCACCTGGAACGCTAATTAGCCACGCATCAGCCCGGTCGTACAACATATTTCGATAAATCCAGAATATTTACCTGGTTATTGTTCTTTGCTCTAGCTGTAAGAAGGCAAATTCGTTTCAAAGCTCTCGGGCCTATATTTGGGGCCTTTCTCACACAGTGGGGTTGCACGCGGGCCGCAGAGATCTGCCATGCTTCCAACGGTTGTGTGAAATCAGTCCGCTGGCACTGACCAGGTCTCTCTGAAGGTCCACGTTGACTCTGCGAAGTGTAGTTACATTTTCACGTCGTGCAGTTCTTGGTATTGGACAAGGTAGAGCATCCCCCTTGCTCAGGATCAGTCTCAATAGGTCATCCCATCCAACCTGCCAACATGCGCAAGATTCTAGCCGAGGATATCGTAATGAAGTTGCATTGGCACCTACCGGATTGCCACTCTGCTTTACTTGCGGCGGAGCAGTGAGACATGCGAGATTGAGCCCAAAATCTCACAGTTCACATTTCCACGATCGACAGCTGTTGTGTCAGTCCTGGCTGCATAGACGGCTGCTTTTATACAACACCTCTTGCACGTACTGTGTACCACGTTGCAGCCATTCAATGCTGTCACAACTGCAAGCTATGCAGCTAGTCCAACTGACAGCCTGGTAGTTGCAAAGCGTACATTCACGGTGCACGATGTCATGAGTTGGAGTCTTACAACCGCAGCAAACGTGTTGTCGTAAGGATGAAGACAGTTTTGCATTTGACTACGGGCTTTGTACCCCACCATAAAATACAAAGGACCACCATATCCATCGTCTGGTTCTCTAGCATGCACATCAGCTATACCATAATAACCCTCGCCAAATAATCTCACCCTGAACAGTAGCTCAAACTTTGAGACATTCCCAGTCCTTCAGTCCATCAGCACAAGCTCGACCCCGCATCACGCGCATGCCCCTTGTCCAAGCCCTGGCATGCAAAACTTTCGCACGAAACTGGTCGCTTCTTGGCTTTATGCATCGTTGGTAGTCTGTGTATTGCAGGATGCGTAAGTTTACTGAGCCATGTAGATGAAGGAAGAGTCTTTTGCTTGCTTTTTGCACCCCCAGTCATGGCTTCAGAATACATGGGGATGTGGGATAAAGAGATGTGTACTATAGGTTCTGTGGAGGGCCCAGAGATTTTGGCTTTGAGTGCATCGTGCGCTTTCGTGGCTGCTTTGTTTGCACGGGACTTACTAGGAAAGTGTAAACGTGTGTCTGAGACTTTCTTTGAGAGATCTTTTGGCAATGTAGTAGGCTGTGTTCCTCTATTAGTGTGCTTTGGTTGGTCCTGGTAAGTCGAGTTCCTTTGCCACATTCCCTTGGTGTGAGGAGGTAAAGTTTCAGGACATACTATTTGTACATGATTAGACAGCCATAAAGGGTCTATAGGAGACTCGTCCATATCTTCCTGGCGAGGCTTTGGTATCTCAGAACACGGATGGGGTGTTTGGGGAAGAGGCTTGTCCAAGTTCAATGTCTTACCTTGAACACCATGCCGACGAGGCTTGGGCGCAGCGCTCAATGGAGGAGTGAGTGGCAAGGGTCTACTCATATCCAGATTCAGGATAGTCTGTCGAATCTTGATGGGTATCTCGCGCGATGTGCGCGAGATGTCATCATAACTTATTACAGAATCTTGTCGCAGTCTCACTTGGTCTACGCCTCCTGTCTGTACGTGTAGCATTGCAGTTTGCCAGTCCAGTAGTTTTTCTGCAACGATCGACTCGACAGTAGAGTCTTGTGGTGAAACGCAAATGGCCTCGTCCATATGTTTGGTTGGGCACATCTCAGATACGACAACTGTTTGCTTTGCTCTTCGATAGTTTTTGAGGCCTGACCAGAACTCCTGGCCCTCACCTGATGGACCAGCTCGATAGATTTCCTTGGCCTTGCGGAACAATTCTTTGACAGCTGAGCGACCCCCAGTGTATTTACTCTTGTCTTGCTTGGGCTTATACTGTGCAATGTCAGCATCAATAGGCTTCAGGGAACAAGAAATATGGTTATAGTAGGAGTTCTCCGAGCGTCAACTGCCAGTAATATAATGCGATTTATGACTGATATTTTGCTTTATTCAGACAGGTTTGTTGAATGGGGTTCGCTGTGGTATAGTGGCATCGTTGGAGACAGTTTTCGTTTCGATTGTACCAGGATCTTACAGTCAGATATTGGATAGGACGATCTGTGTAGTCTTGGTCGTGTGCGCTGCAAAAACCAAGCTGTGCTAACTGTGCGTTACGACAATAGATGCTAGAGTGACTTACATTCTGGCTTTGATTTCGAATGATTTTAGCACCGTTGCAGGGGACCCACCCACTGTCCTGTGCGTTGCATGTGATATGGCTCTGGTTCATCATGAATAGATCAACGACCGACCAGCAATCAGGAAGCGTCAGAAAACACAGTCTGTAGATGTCTACGCAGAATGGAATGTCAGGTGTACTGGGTAATTGGAGAGCATTTGGCGTTAATAGCTTCTTTCTGATAATGCATTGTGCAGTAGCATGACAAAGAAGACCCAAGCAGACGAACTGCTCCGTGCTCTTGAAGTGAAAAGAGCAGGTTCATATCAGGACATCGGTTCGAGCCGAATCGGATCGGTCGTGCGGGTGTTGTCCCACAATGTTCTGGAGGCAATTATGCATTCACTGGCAGGCTCAAAGTCACCTACCTCGCTAAAGAACTCCCTGGAAGACGGAGTCTATTCGCATCGCGGAAATGTCAGGCCGGAATCTGTTGTCGCCTTCCAGCCGAGCTTATCCGTAAACTCATCGTTCGGATATGACGCTGCAGGATGGCTGCTTAAGGCCGAAGATGTGCGAGAGTAACGGTGATTGAGCATCTCGGAAAAGGCTCGCGAGATGGGTAGTACAGAAGCCATATTCGTTTGAAAACAGCTAGTGGTATACCAAGACTTGACAGCAAGCTGTCAACCTTGATAGTATTCTGGCAGCGAGGCGTAATTACTGTGCATATTTGGGAAGTGTCTGGAAAGCGTCCGTTGACTATACATCTTGCCCATTCAACCAAAGTGGAAAAAGAACAGCAGAAGTAGGCCTTTAGACTGTATCATGAACTTGGGTATTGGATTGCATTTTTTGCATCTCGTGTACAGAAATCGTCGCTATATCATAATCATTGCACCTCTCCGGTGGTTTTCATAACTTCTCCCTTCCTTCGTAAGCAGCCGCTTACATGTTAACAGAGGTCCTGAACTTGGTGCCAGCGTAGATAGCATTATCACCGAGCTCCTCCTCGATACGGAGGATCTGGTTGAGCTTAGCGAGACGCTCAGATCGGGCGGGAGCACCAGTCTTGATCTGGCCGGCACGGAGACCGACAACGATGTCAGCAATGGTGACATCCTCAGTCTCACCAGAACGGTGGGAAACCATGACACCCCAGTCGGCAGCGAAGGCGTCCTTGGCAGCCTGGATGGCCTCGGTAATGGTACCGATCTGGTTGACCTTGAGGAGAAGGGCGTTGCAAGACTTCTGCTCGATAGCCTTCTTGATGAATTCAGGGTTGGTGACTGTCAGGTCATCACCGACAATCTGGAAGTCAGAAGTCTTGTAGAAGTAAGACCAAGCCTCCCAATCGTCCTCAGCGAAGGGGTCCTCAATGGAGACAATGGGGTACTTTTGGGAGAGGGACTTGTAGAGCTCAGCAAGCTGCTCGTAGGTGAGCCACTTGCTCTTGTCGCTGTCGGGGTTCTTGAAGTCAAGGTCGTACTTCTTCTCGTCGGCCTTGTAGAACTCGCTGGAGGCGACGTCCATGGCGATCTTGATCTGACCAGTGTAACCAGCGGCCTCAATGGCCTCGGAGATGAGGTCAAGGGCCTCCTCGGGGGTCTGGATATCAGGAGCAACACCGCCCTCGTCACCAACGTTTCCGGCAGACTGGCCGTACTTCTTCTTCGCGAGTGTCTTGAGCTTCTGGTATACTTCGGCACCCTGGCGCATGGCCTCGGTGAAAGTAGGGGCCTCACTGTTGGTTGTTAGACGAGCTTAAGAGAACAGAACCTGGGACGACGTACGAGGGAACAATCATGAACTCCTGGAAAGCCATGCGGCCACCAGCGTGGGAGCCACCGTTGAGCACGTTCATAAAGGGAACGGGCAGAACGTAGGGCTTCTTGGTGCCAGCCAAGTCAGAGATGTGTGCGTAGAGAGGGACGCCCTTCTCAGCGGCGGCAGCCTTGGCAATGGCCATGGAGACACCGAGGATGGCGTTGGCACCGAGCTCAGTCTTGTTCTTGGTGCCATCGAGCTTAAGCAAGAAAGCGTCGACGGCGGACTGGTCCTTGACGTCGAGCTCTGCCTTGATCAGAGCAGGCGCAATCTTGTCGTTGACATTGGCGACGGCCTTGGTAACACCCTTACCACCCCACTTGCTCTTGTCACCATCGCGGAGCTCGCAAGCCTCGTGGGAACCTGTGGAGGCACCAGAGGGAACGATGGCGCGGTGGAGGCCAGTCTCGGTGACGATATCGACCTCGACGGTGGGGTTACCCTGGAGACAGTCAGTACAGTGTCAATTGTCAGGAGTCTAACATGAAGACATACGCGAGAGTCGTAGACAGAACGTGCGTGGATCTTGGTGATGGCCATGGTGTTTATGTATGCTGTTATGGATTGATCAGTAAAGAGTCAATTGCAAAAGTAGGAATGAGAGGCAGTCAAGTATATATAGCCATATTTTAGCCCTATGATACAGTGCTTGGGACACTACAGCCTTCTAGTTAAGCGTCACCGGCCGGTGATGAGGTGGATCCTGAAGAAACACTCGACCATTGCCCAGCCCTTGACTGTTAGAGGCTGGCGGAGCCTCAAACTGGCATAGGTGTGGGATGGTACGGCCGGCCGCGGATGGAATGCTGACGAAGAGCTTTGCTTACCAGGTGGATGAATGAAAAAGTTGCACTGATGTTTTGTTTGGGTGGGGTGTCAAGCTTAAGTAGTTGGTTGAGGGAAGGAGGGGCAGTCGCGACCTCGTCCTCAGCAGATCATCAGCCCCGCCATGCTGCGAAACCCATTGGCCGCGGCGGCGTGTGTCGTAAGAGGGTGCATTAATCGTATCGCAAAAGCATCGGAGCGGCTGTCACGGCGATGGCCGTCTTCTAGAAATGTTGAGATGAAGGTTCCATGTCGATTGATCGTCCATTAGGTTGCCCCTTCAGCGCTCCCTAGCCACCAAAGAGACACATCAGCTTCAAATCGTATCAAATTTTCGCAGGCGTGACTTCAAATCACTGGGGATGCTCGCCACAGCCTGTCTGTGCCCAGATTAAGGCTGCCAGCAGCAATTGAGTGTCCGCTCCATCCAGCTGCTCTTTGGTATTGCTCATAGCTCATCTGCTAGCTAGCATCTGTACAACAAGCTCTCTCAAGCACCTCGGGTGGACAGCAATTGAGTAGTAGTCAAGCAGGACTAAAACCAAGCTAGCCATGATGACTAGGTATAAGACACAGCAGGGTGAAACGTATACAAAGGGCGTTGCACTGAATCTTTAGATTACGTTGAGCACGCTTTGTACCTGACGAGGCAAGCAAGCATCCTAATGACGCCAGTGCGCCGATCGCCAAAAATGTAAAATATGCAAATTCGCCAAGGCTCTGTTCATTACAGTCTTCAAACACCAAGACGTACAGCAGTCGAGTACGGAGGACGCACAATCATGATAGGACGTGAGCGCACACTTGCATCGTTACTGTGCTTATGCCCAAGTCATGTGAAACACTTTTACATCAATGACGTATGCACAAGTATAGGATATACAGCCTTGTTGAATACACTACATGGATACATCACCGTTTTCTCTTAGGTGACCTTGATGTGCTCCTCTGTCTGCCCCTGGACAATGGATCCTCTCGATTTCTATGTTCTAGCTCTTTCCTCTTGCCTGCACTCTGCGATGTAGAGCTCTTTCCAGAAGGTGTGCTCGTGCGACTCGCGGTACCAGATTTAGTCGCAGAAACAAAGTCGATAGCCTCTCTTGGTGTTCGACTCTTTTCTTGTTCCTTTGCCTTCAAGATCCGCTTCTGCGAGGCCCTTAGCTCCTCTACATATGCCCATTGGGGAAACACTGCAGGCACAGCAAGACCATCTGGCAGAGTTGATGCGTATTGTTCCTCTTCACTGATATCTGTAAATGTCATCAACTTCTGTAAATGGCCTGGGTCGCGCAGTACAGAGGAGCTCTCTAGTCGTTGATTGAAGTGCTGATCCTTCTTCTTCAATTCGAGGAACTGAGCAAATTTCTTCGTCGCTCGCTGCGGTGGCGAACCCGGCGGCGAAGGCGGTATATCGAAGTTAGGCACGGTAGGCAAGGTCAGGTTCTGGATAGTGGCTCGACTTGATGTATATGGTGAGCCTGGTGGCCCGTCATCGGCGATATCATTATCCGCTGCAGGCGGTGGCACTGTCGGACCTTGCGCAGGTCCATTAATTGGAGCAGATGATGGAGGAGAGACTTTCTGGTGAAGCGGTTCAGGAAGGGCCTCAGGCGTGGGTGCAACTGCTACAGAGCCATTTGCCAACTCAATATTAGTAGCCATCGAAGTTCTTCCGGGCACATGTGCGAGGCTCACCTTATCATTCGTCGCTGAAAATTCCTCTTCTTCTTCACTACTTTCATAATTTATCCCCAGCATTGCGTTCAGTGTCCAAGGTGAAAGAGCAACTGCGGGAATCCATTCATGTGGTAAATGGTCCGTGCCCAAGCTCCGTGCTTGGCGCATCGCCAGGCAGCTCGACGCTGGCGACGCCCTCTCAAACACGACATCACCTCCGAACGCCGCCTTTAAGCCAATATACCCCGTCAACGTCAGTTTAATACGAATTAGCGAACTAAGAAACCAACGGGACTACCTATCATACAATGAACCACTTTCCGCAAGCTTGGGGCCGTGTAAGACGCCTCCCCACTTAACAACCACTGTCGTACTGACATCGACATAGCCCAGAGACGATGTTTATGGGGCATACGACCACTCGCACTTTCAGACTGCTGGCCCTACCCAGCACTCGCAGCAACCCATCGTCACCGGCACTTCAGTGCTAGCGGCAAAGTTCAAGGATGGCGTGGTCATTGCGGCGGACAACTTGGGTATGAGATGGTTTGCTCTAACACAGTCATAAAACTCGTGTGTTGACTTTATATGTAGCATCTTACGGATCGCTCGCTCGTTTTACTGACGTCAAGCGATTGCGAAAGTTCAACGACCAAGTAGTAGTAGGCTTTGGCGGCGACGTTTCAGACATGCAGTACCTCGACCGCCTCCTCAACTCCCTCGACATTCGTGAAAACTACTCTTCGACCGACGACCCCCTCAATGCTAAGAACCTTCACACGTACCTCGCCAAAGTTATGTACAACCGCCGATCGAAGTTTGACCCACTGTGGAACCATCTCTTGATCGCTGGTCTGGACGGCGAGGACAAGCCTTTCCTCGCCAGCGCAGATCTACTTGGAACCACATTCTCTTCACCGTCTATTGCCACAGGGTTCGGAGCGCACCTTGCACAACCGATCATGCGGACAATACTGCCTGACGAGGCGTCAGTGCAGAACGTTACTAAGGAGCAGGCAGTAGAGAAGGTGAAGGAGTGCATGAAGGTCCTCTTCTACAGGGATGCGAGGAGCATGGATAGGTACTCCATCGCTGTCATCACCAAAGACGGTGTTGATCTGGATGAGGACGTTAAGCTGGAGAACCAGAGCTGGGCTTTTGCAGAGAGGATCAGGGGATACGGCACCCAAACAGCATAAGACCGGTTTGAACGTTGCCTGATAGTACAGAAATGACGATATCCTCAGAGCCAAGGAGCTTTTGAGGCTAAACGGCTGAACGATAGACATGAACAAATGTACAATTCGATGGAATGATCATCAATCTCAAACGTTCTCCATCCTCCGCGGGAGCCACACGCTTCTGCTGCTTGGCTATCACTTCGGCGGCAGGCCGACATTGCCTAGAAGACTAGTCGCGCTAGAGCTAACGCGACCACTTCAAGCTCCATGCGATGCGGGGAAGCTCCGCAGTAACCCAACTCACATATAAAAGCTCTATTATGGAACAAGTACTTTTAAAAGACCTTTGTACCTTTCTATGTTTTGCCTGTCATAAACATGTCGTCCAAGAGCACATCAAATGCCAAAAGGCGCATAGTAGTCACTGGCGGATCAGGTGTGGTGGGCCGTTGCGTTATCGAGAAGCTGCTCTCTTATGGCCATGAGGTGCTCAATGTCGACCAAACACCACTGGATAACCCAAAGGTACACACATTGAAGGCAGATCTCACAGATGGCGCACAAGCTTTCAATGCTTTGAGCTGTCATTTTCAAGTCAGCGAGCCTTTTCTAGAAGAGATGAGAACTCCTGATGTTGTGCTACATCTCGCTGGTACGTAATAAGTAACATTTTCCGACATGGCGGGATTGTATTGTAAGGAGAGAACCCACCCCTGTGATAGAAGACAATACAGCAGACGAACAACTGGAGTCGAGGACTCCACCTTACCACGCACTCCATTCATGTTTGTGTACAAATAATAATGATAATAAATTTTAACAACCCTCAGGAATCCCCCAACCAAACCGCATCCCCGACAACGAAACATTCCGCATCAACACCCTCAGCTCTTACGCCATAATAGAAGCTGCCTGTAAACTTGGCATCAAGAAGATAATCCTTGCCTCCAGCATCACCGTCTATGGAGTCACCTACGCTGAAGGCAGCATTTCCTTCCCGCACTTTCCCATCACGGAGTCTACGCCCACAGAACCCATGGACGTCTACGCCACATCCAAAGTGTGCATGGAGCGCATCGCCCACTCGTTTGAGAAGCGGTTCCGCGCGATGGGGAAGCCCGTTGATATCTACTGTTTAAGGTTTGGCGCAGTGGTCACGCCGAGCAGCCATCAGAAGACGATGACGGCGTATCTGGAGAGGCCAAGGGACTGGAAGGTGCATGGATGGAGCTATGTAGACGCGAGGGATTTGGGGAACTTGGTCCAGAGGTGCATTGACACGGATGGCTTGGGCTTCGAGGTTTTCAATGCCGTCAATGATGAGAACACGCTTCCAGATGGTAAGGCTCACACAATAGACTGGCTGAAACACTTCTGCCCAGAAAGCGAAATTTTAGATGAGCAGGCGCTGAGTGGGCGGAAAGCGCCAATAAGCAACGAGAAGGCAAAGAGGTTGTTGGGGTTCAAGGAAGAGCACCCGTGGCGGGAGGAGAGAAAGAAGTGGGAGAAGTAGAAGATGAAGGGAGAAGAGAAGTAGTCAGTACACGTTAATCATACACTGTAAGTGGTTTCTGGGATGCAGTTCGGTTGAGCGAACGGGGTATCTTCATTCTCGAGCAATGTAAAGAAGTACGTGATGATATGCATATGCGGATATCCAAGAATGACACAAAGAATATCGAGGGTCTACCACGTTATGCCCTTCCATTGGAACTGGCCGTCTATGTTGCGCCAGTTTCCCTGCTCGATCGCCTTATCCCAACCCATCATCACTGCGAGCAACCGGCAAGCGGTACTGCTGACTGTGCACACCATGGTATCCGCTTTACCCAGCACTGCCAAATCAAGCAGATACGCTCGGCCCACTAGTTCCCTGAGCTTCATCGCCTGTTCCGGAACATTGTTGTTGTCAAGTTTCTGCATATCATTTGCATTTCCAACAGGCTGGCCCAGACTGAAGAACACATCACGATAGAAGCCACCTTCCCAACCTGTGATCTCATCAATCCAGGGGTTTTTCTTGCCTTGAGCTGCTTCTAGCGCAGCTTTCGTGGCAAGCACGATACGGTCTTGGGCGCGAATGGAGTTGGGACCTACTTCTGAAGACTCGTAGACGAGGGGATCGTCTGAGGCAAGGACCATCTTGGAGGTAGTGTGGCGCGCAAAGAGTGCATTGCCTGCATCAGCACTGTGCTTCTTAGATTTCTTGCCAGCGTTCTCGATAAGGTCGATATAAATCTCACGCGCTGTGTCAGTGTAGCGGTCCAGTGGGATGTAGTCCTTTTGGTACTGGTATTCCATGGGGTGTTTGTCGCCATGGCGAACGTGTATACCGATGCTGATGCCACCCTCTGATTTGATGTCGCCATAGAGCTCTAGGGCGCGGTTCAAAACGTATTTCGCATCATCTGTACGTAGCTTGAACAGCGCTTCGTAACCTGTGCGTAGCAGATTGAATATCTTGTGTTGGCGATGGACGCGCATCTTTGTAGCATCCTCCCATTCTTCATTAAAAGCATGGCCAAAGGTCGACTGAAGTGTTGCTCCAGAAACTACAATGTGTCGGGCATTGTGAGGGCAGGGGACCATGTGTGACGGGGGCGGAGGCATACAACCTGCTGTGGGAGGGTTGATGAAGTACGACAGGTACTTGCCATATGGCCTGTCAGTGGTCAGTCTATGTCAAATATTACTGCCATGTATTCGAACATACCATCGACTGTCGTCGATGAAGAAGGCACGGTTTTCAGCTTTCGCCAATCCATACGACATCCACAGGCGTATCAGAGAGCTACCAAAGCCCGCATCTTCCGTCTCCAATACATATGTCAAGCTTCTTTCACAGACCTTAAGTCCAGTAGTCGACAGTCCATCTGCAATCATTTCGTCCTCCACAAAACCCTTCGGCCGCCCGCTCGCCTTGGAGGGTGGCAACAGTGCCTGGTCTTCTGCCTCTTGAACGTCGATATAGTACTGGTCCTTCTGGTAGTAGTTGAGCATGCGCTTCGCAATGCCAGCTGTCGCATGAGCCTCCTGGCGTATATCTCTAGATACCTCCTCGGCCTGGTGGCAGATGTCGCGATACTGGGCAGGTCGCAGTGGAAAGTCGTAATTTGAAGGTATCGATACAGTCCACCTCATCTTTCCTGCGTTGTCTGCCATGGCAACAACAGAAGGCTCTTGAGGGAGCTGAGTTCCTCCTGCCATTTCCCACTCCTCTCCATCTCCTTCATAACTTGAGGATGACTGCGCGGAGGCATGCAGCTGGCGGACAACCAGCCATAGTAAAAAGATCACTGTAAAGCCCACAATGAGTACACGCTTGACTAGGCGGGTATGATTCGTCTGTGGCTGCTTCTTCCCGTGGCGAGGAATCAAAGACGGAAGGCTAGGTGAAGCTGGTGGTGATCGAGAAAGTAAGCCACGACGAGAAGCTACTGTGGGAGATAAGAACCCAGATGTTGCTGATTGAATAGGTGGAGTGAGTTGGTTGTATCCTGCTGTGGACTGAATAGACAGATTCGGATTCCGTCTAATGTGCATCTTGGAGAGCTTTTGGGCTGCTTGGTTCAGCATGTCGAATATCCGGGCCTGGACTGTCCAGGTTGATGATATCAGCTTTGGCGCTTCAAACTACTGCAGCGCGATGATGAATACTGCAGATGGTCACCGGTCCCTGCAGGTATCGTGTAACCGGGAAAGGGGAACGAGACACCGTCAAGATGCCTTCGGCCAAAGAATATAAGAATCGAATGAGAAAATAGAAAAGAAAGTTTTGATTGGACGTCAAGAAAGCGCAGAAGCCATTGGAAGAAACAATAAAGGAAGGGGAGGAGGAGAAGAAGAGGAGGAAGAAGAGGAGGAGTCTCTGCCTCAGATGTAGGTTCCCGAGCGTGAGAAGTTTCACGACACTGAACAAACGAGCAAGATCTCCATCAAGGAGTGTCCCAAAGCTCGATAAAGCACGATGGATCGTGGCCTGTTTTGGTAGGTGTAACTTGAGAGAAAGTTCTTCAAGGGGACAACCCCATGATAGATCTAGCGCCAGTGGACACGGCTTGGATAGCTCGCACCTTCAGGAAGGTCGAATCTGAAGCGAGGAGCAAGCGAGCATCATTTAGAGGGACAGCCCGGTTCGGATGATCCGCGGGTGCATGGGTGGCGTACGTGAATCTGAAACATTCCATCATGTATGGTAATGGAACCTGTCAGCGGCATAGGTTTCGCCGAGTTGGTGGCATAGACTTCTTCCACACTAAGATTCGGCTCTAATATAGTATGTCGGAACAGCAAACCCCTCCCTATGCGCCACCTGTTCTTCATACTCTTTCTGCCTACCCATAACTCAGTTATAGAAGGACAACGAATGCGAAACATATATCTGTGTGAGAATCTGAAACACTCCAGTCTGTGTGACATTGACGAAGTGGGACTTTGCGGAGCGCTTGGCGATCCATGAAATGCGCAAGAATCCTAGCTTCCTCGTAGCGCTCGCATGGCGGCCACTGATTTCAACGGCTGTCGCTACGATAGGCTGCTAGTTTGAACGACGCCTCATGTAAGATGAAAGAAACAAATGAAAGTGGTTTGCATGATGCTTAGGCGAAAGGTGGCATGCTCTATGGGCGCTAGCACATGATTGACTGTGAGAGTGGAAGGCCTTGCTTCAGACTAAGAGGGAGAGCGTTCAAGAATAGACTTCTCAATATGCGTCGCCACTTCTACGAGTTGCTATTCGAGTAGATGGCTGCACCTCCGTATATGGTCTCATCTCTAGCATTGATAAGTACAAGCCCCAAAGGTACAGCATATGAGCATTTCTCGGATGAATGGGCGGATTTTTGGGATGGTACGATTGCCATCAAGGAAGAGGACAATGACAACGGCTCTTCCCATGCCCCCCCCCCCCCCCAGGAAAGTATGGCATACCCCACATATGCCCAATCTATCTCTGACGGATGTGCACCAGCGTGCCGGAAGCAGACAGCTGAGAAAAGTGAGTCTGCTGCTACTGGCCTGATTGGGCTTGAATGGAATACTACACCAATCACAAGTGTCACAGGCATCAATAAACATCATAAGCATCATAAGCATCATAAGCATCATAAGCATCATAAGCATCATAAGCATCACAAGTACCACAAGTATCACACTGTAGCATACGACAAAATCCGTGGACACATGCAGAATTCATGTCTAGTAATAATATTACGGTCTTTTAACCAAGACCTTGTAGATGAGAGTACGGGGTATCAGATCTTCCTCCATCTTGTAGTAAAGCCAGAATACCGTCCTGCTCCGAATCAATGCCGGAAATATAGTGCACCCTTCGTAATAATATGAAGTCAAATATGCATCGCATACAACGCCTGCGAGGTGTGGCGCCTCGTTCCCCATTCCGTAGTCTTATAACGCCAGGGTCCAAAGTGCTCAGATAAAGATGGCAGGATTGCAAAACTTCCTCTTTAGCTATGCTAGTGCAAAGCTGTCTCGTCCTCATTACGTTTGTGTTGTATCCATAGAGATTATTGCGTTTCTGTTCAGCTTGTACAGGACCCGCAGAAGATATGCTCTCGTACTACGTGTGCGTCCGCAATCCTCACACTGCAGGTCGAAGTTGCTCTCTCGCATGGTCTCAAGATCGTCGAATCTCTGTAACAGGCATGAGGCTGGACCGTCTTGCGGCCCTGTCAACTCTTCCTGTGATCATCTCGTCCAGCATACGAGTCATTTCCTCAATGTTCTTGCCCGGATTTGAAGGGATAGAAGCAAGGGGCGGAGCATTAGGGCTAGTGGGTGATGTTGGGCCCTTGGCGTGTAGTACGTTAATACTGCTGCCCTCACTGCGTTGATATGATGAAGTCCTTCGACTTCCCGGCGAGCCGTCGCTGCCGACATCATGTGCGCTCTCATTTCTTTTGCGCGCCGCTGTAAGCGCTGTAATCATCCGTTCTTTGTCTTCGAGCTGTGCCCGCAGGGTCAAGATCTCAGAATCCCTCTCAGCGATGGCGGCGAGGAGGCCACCGTCCTCGCCATCTCCTTGCTTTGAGTTGAGCGACATGGAGATGCGAGAATGGCTTGACCTTCGTGCTTGCAGGAGTCGCTTCTCTAGGGTGGCAATGTAGCGATTCCTGTCTGCAAGATCGGCCTGCAACGCCTGGATTTGAACACCCTGGCTCGCAAGGCCGTCGCCATTCTCACCGACCGAGTCGTCTTCCTCCGATCCTTCTACAGGCAAAGGAAACGACTGCATCGAGGCGCGTGGGACTTCAAGGGTAGCATGGCTGGCAGAAGACCGTACAGACATGGGTCGAAAATCGCTGACGTGGCTGAAGGTAGAAGCTCGCTGGAGGCTCATTGACGAGTACGCTCGGCCATTGTTCACGCCCAGTGACTTCGAGCTCAGAATCAGCCGGTTAAGATGCTCGATTCGTTCCTTCAGGGCAGTGCGAGCAAGCTGCATTTCCAGCATCTGCTCTTCGTGCCGCTGCTTGTCCTGTTGCTCGCGCACCCTCTCTTCTTCTCTGTCTCGTCTGAACTCGTCTTCCTCTTCGTCTTTGGCTTCTCTTTTCTTGCCCTCTTCTAGTTGCCTCTTAAGGTCCTGAATCTCGAGGCGGTAACGGTCGAGTAACGCGCGGCTCCCTGCGTCGCCACCAGCACCCAATGATTCGTCTGCTTTCTTTGCATGGCTGACGATGTTGTTTTTAGCTCGAGACGCGAACTTCAATGTGTTCAGTGTCTCGTTAGTATGGTTGGAAGATGCTGCAATGCTGCCACTTGAACCAATCTGGATTGTGCAAAGAATGCTGATCAAGCCAGTACCAGATAGAGCACCCTGTAGAAGACGTGTAAGCTTGCTGTCTCTATAAGGTAGGTGGTTGTCCTTCTTTTTGTCTTTATCCGCCTTATTGCCAGCCAGTCCTCCAACAACAGCGCCCAGCGTGAGCAAACTCTTGTTGATGTGAGATCCCTCGGTCCGTCGCTCCTTGTCATCGGCTGCCTTTTCCGATCCGGCTAAATCGATCAAACTAAGCGTCGACACACGAACGCCGCCGGGCACGATGGCCGATCGTTTGTCGCCGGCCAGACCAGACCCCGGTGCTCTTTCTCTGCTTTCTACAACAATTTGTACGACGGCGTGACTGCGAGAACTGCGAGAATTGAACTGGGTGCCAGCGACCCTCCGCGCTTGATCGCCACGTGAGATGACTCGTAGGAGTTGAGTTGGACTTTGTACAATCTCTTCCTTCAGAGGCGTTGCGTAAACACCTCGTTTACTGTCCTCGCGCAGCTTGATCTCGTCTTGTTGACCAGGCTGGCCGCCCATGCCAACCACAGGCCCTGCCAGCAGGTCATTCAGCTTTTCGTTGTAAATTTCGAGGTAGCTGACTCGCAGAAGGAACTCTCGATGTGGTGTTTCGCGAATGTAGGAGAAGATGTCAGTAATCGCCAATGGGATGACGCCAGGGTTTGTTGCCGTTCCTTGCATGGAGAATGTCTTTCCCGTGCCCGTCATACCGTAGGCGAATACGGTTCCATGATAGCCTTCCATCACCCTGCGAACCAGTCGCTTTGCTGTGGCATCGTATACGCGGGCGTTGTTGTCTTGCGTGTCAAAGACGTTGTCTAGACTGATGTCAGTAGCCTGAACCGCAGCGTGACCTGCACTGCATGTGTACTTACCATAAACGTACTCCCCCCCCTCACGACCGTAGTATGAGACTGTATGACGTTTGCCATTGATCTCCCAGTCGCGGTCTTGCTGGCCGTCTTTCGGCCCCACATCTGGCCGCACTCGCACGCTGACAATAACATTGCCTTTCGTGGTCGAGTCGCTGTCTGTCTTGTTGTTCTTCCGCCCCCTTGCTTCGTCGTCGCCATCCTCCACGGTGGTTGTGCTTGTTGATCGCGAGCCATGAGGCGATGAGTTGCGGCTCTGCGGTGGAGAAGGCAGGTTGAGGTAATTGGTGTCTACTGCGACCGACTCTGCGCTGCCGTTACCGTTGAGGAAGCTCGGCGGTGATAGTGGAGACTTTGGCAGCAGACCCCTGCCCCCGCCAATGTTCGATGCTCTAGGGTTCTTCAAGCTGCTTTTCCTGGACGGTATCGAGGCTTTGGCGCCTGCCGATGATCGTTGATCGACCGAGTCGCCGTTGATCGAGGCACTGGAAGCGAGCGGACTACTTGGAGTTCTCCCTAGGTGTTTGGGCGGTTGTGGGAACGCGCCGATGCTGACGACCTTGCGCAACGACTTCCCAGGTGGCAGCGAGCCTCCTGACGCGTGCTCTGCGGCTATTGCTGGTACTGAGGGAGAGGTGACGTGTTTGGCGCCTGGTGAATAAGGCAGGTTCGAATATGAGACGGCACGATTCGAGGGGCTGGGGAGGCCGCTGGAGGGGATCCGAAGGCCTGCGGGGCCGACGTTTGGAGAACGTTGCTTTGGCACTGGCAGCGACGGCAGGGGGCCTGTGGGAGGGGCGATAGAGCGGCGAGGAAGAGTGTTGCCAGACATGTTGCCGGCTATGCTGGAAGTGAATCGATGCAGCTACTGCGCTGTATGATGTAAATATTGACGATGCTCCAAACGTTGCCCCGTGGAGGGCGCTGGCTACCCAGACAGGGATTTCTTCTTGCTTTCCCTTTGCTTTCCCTTTGCTGTCCCTTTGCTGTCCCTTTGCTGTCCCTTTGCTGTCCCTTTGCTGTCCCTTTGCTTTCCCTTTGCTTGTCCTTTGCTTGTCCTTTGCGATTCTTTACTTTTTCTTATTTCCCCAGACTTCGCTTCGTTGCACGCATGACAGCCGTCACGAGCAGACGTCGCCAACGAGACTCCAGTCCTCTCCTATGGCTTTCAGTGGGCGCAGTCCGGACAGCGCTGGGACAGCGCTGGTGCAGCTTGCCCGTTGGGAGGGCGAGGTGCAAGTAGTGCGGCAGCAAGCGATGATGGC
Source organism: Leptosphaerulina australis (assembly GCA_026120165.1). NCBI lineage: Eukaryota > Fungi > Ascomycota > Dothideomycetes > Pleosporales > Didymellaceae > Leptosphaerulina > Leptosphaerulina australis. The sequence continues at coordinate 54,621 of JALRMI010000024.1, forward strand.
AAGCGCGTGGTGCAGCTCAAGCGGGTTCTTGCAGCGGATGCAGGGTACAGTAGCTTCGCTATGTTGGCCTTACCAAGCGATATATCAGTGCGATGCGCTATTGCTGCGAGCGAGTGGTGAACGGCGCTTGCACTATGTCGAGAGAGTGACGAAATTCTCCTCAGGGTCCTGATAGCGAAGAATGAGGGTTCGCCGGGAGAAAAGAGCGCGTAGCCAGAAGATGCTCGGCGGCCCAACAAGCGTGTGCAGGGTGTGCAGGGTGCAGGGGCAGGATACTCGGTCATGCACAGGCCTCAAGGCGGCTGAGAAGGATCGATGGTCCAAATCTATTTGGTGGAGATGCTCAAAAACGGAAAGACCAATTAGTGAGCAGGTAATGAACGTGGGGAAACGGCAGAAGCAAAAAGAAAAAAAAAGTTGTTCTCAGGGGTTCCCGTAGTGGTTCTTAAGAACAGCATATCAAATCATAGTAGCCATGGTCATGGTGGTTAGTCCTCCTAATGCGGCACAGCGGGTCCTAGTAGCAGCTTCCGCACCCATCACCCCTGCATCTACCCGGCTGCTTTGGGTGGAGCACACCGGCTATTCTATAGCTTTGCCAGAAAGTGGTCGCTGCACAGTTCATCAGCCTGAGTTCGTGTCTGTGATTCAATCCTCTCATGGAAAATCTTTCTGGGGTTCATTGCCGCCATCGAGTTGATGCTCATATCAAGCGTGGAGAAGTACTCAAAATTTGGACAATGGTTTTTGTTGCTGCGCCGCTTCCATGGGTCGGAAATATCAAGTCCAATCCTGCACTGCACTCCATACAGTCACGCTCAATAGGCTATCCAGAATGCAAATAATCTCCGAGTCACAAAAGGATTCCAATGCAGCATGCTCATTCGTGTTGCCTCCAATAAACGTGTGTCTTGGAACACAATGCGCTATGGCCCCTGGCGCTACCGAGGAGCGCCACTGCACGTGCTGCCGCCTCTATGAGTTTGAACACGCTGCTTGGACATGCTTGTTGAACTTACTGGTGCAGTGGCTAGGTGCTGTATTCAGAGAATCGTAGTCGTCTGCGTGTGGATTCAAGGACGCAGTAATGAAGGTCGCCTCCGCCATAATGCCAAGGCTCCTGTCTCAATGCCATGGTTGATCAAAAGTATGCATTTATCATGATGTTGGTAACGAGCACACCAGGCTTTGGTATGCACCTAGCACTGCTAGTACTGCTAGTACTGTATCGTCTACGTATCCTTGTTGCACGCAAGCGTCCCGGCTTTGGCTCGATACATGACTGATGGGCATCATGTAGTTTACAACTAATCGCTTGTGTGACTGCAACGCGTGGTACTACATGTCAGACCGATCAGAAGGGAACCAATCAACACATGGGCACCATGCGTCCCTGAGTAACAGTTTTGCCAGTCTCGGTACTATTCTGGGCTACTCCATGCACGCAACTGTCGACATGGTAAACAGCGTGCCATGCTAACAAGGCCTTCTGTGTCAGCCACTTGCTCTTAATATCCACAACGCCACCCGCGAAGCAGGTAGGTCACAGTGCTTTGCCCGCTAAGCGGGAGACAAGCCGACTGACATTGCGCATAGCCAAGAAACCCAGCAGAAGAATCGGAAACTTCCGATCGACTCTTGCCGCTTTATCGAGTCCACTTCGCTGGTGAAACACCCCAACGAGCCGTTCAGAAACCCCGGGACGAAACACTCAGTCACGCAGGCATGTCCCACACAAGGAAGAACAGAAATTTGAGGGAATCTGTCCTTTGTTGAAGTCGGCCCTACAGTACTCCCCTAAAGTGTACCCCATCCGAAAAACTTCTTACCAATGGTTGTGACAGCCAAGTATTGTGCACTCCAGAGGCTGAGGTCAACAGCAAGTTCGAGGGCTGTACAAAGCGCTACACGCGAAATGCCAATGCCAATAGAGCGAAGTTGTAAGCCATTGAAACTGGCGAACGGCTCGATGAATCGTGGGGTAACGCCGTGGTGCGACTGTCTAGCGAGGTAATGGGATGCCACTAGTCGAAGGACAGCAAGCTTGAAAGGAAGAATTGCGAATCCAACGAGCTGTGCCTTGACAATAGCGCCAATCATCTGTGAAGGTTCGGTAGACAACTGAGTAACACGATGATATGGTCGAGACGCTGACTGACGACTATTAGTCTGTGATGCAGTAAGATTATGGTTATGGCCTGAAGACGTGATTTGGCCATCCAGGATTTCGGTATGAGAGGAAATGACTCGTGGTGGTAGCCGCACTTCCATTTCTACAATGCCTTCGCGCGAAGTGATTCTGATTCTCGGATCGTTGTCATTGTGCTCTGGAGCTGTGGGTATTGGTGGTATGGTCGGATGTAGTAGGTCATCTACGGCCTCGACAGGTACACTAACGATATTGTCACTAGCATCGTCGGTTTCAGGTCTATCTGTACGGGAGACAGGGACCTCTAGAGGTGTCAGGTCTGCGAGCTGGGTACCGCCGACCGTTATGCTTTGACCCTCGCTCGACGCGGACTCGAGAGATGGTTCCTGCCTCGACTCGTTCGAGGCCGTTGACTCGCACCAACTAAGCAGCATGAGTATTTTTTTGATTTGATTCCTCACTAGAGCCGGCGACCTCCGATGCAGCCCCAATATGGAGGTAGCACGGTCTCTGCTGATGGCATCTGGACTCTCTATGTCCGCGTTATCAGGTCGAATTATGAAGGTTTCGACAGCTTCAAATATTGCGGAGTATATCCAGCGTTCATAGAAATGCTCTGCAATTATCAGCACCATAGGAGAAGTAACGATCGCTTTCACAGCACTCATAGCGGAGCCAGACGCATCGTGATAGGTGGATAGAGGTGTCAGAGGCGACCATGGCGAGAGAGGAATGAAGGACTTCCAGTAGGGCAGCAACGGTCGTGCTGGAATAAGCCCGAGTCGTTGCAGATTAGCATGATAAGAAAATGGATAAAACAGGATCTCAAGCCCTAGCCGAGATCTTCAAAAGGTCAGCCTTGCTAGTTCGAGCTTTCAAAAATACTAACCCAATTGTCAACAGACTCCTCCAACGACGTACGAAGCGACGCGTCTTGGAACTGGCACGTGTGAATTGTACCCATCGTTCAACAGGCTGGTATACATATGCACCGTAAACGGTTGCTTGGATGCCGATCGTGGAGACCAGTCGAGAAGCAAAGCCGGTGTATGCAATCGAGTTGCCAGGAGCCGAGCGTTCGAAAGCTACAAGTTGAATGAATGGAATTGCATCTGGAATACGAAATGTGAGTACCCGATCTCTGATTGTGCCGATCCACCAGGTACACAGATTCTCGATCACAGTCGACATCAGCGCAAGTGCGTTACCTGCTGTCTCTTCCGATTCAAGCTCCTCAAGACGTTCCTCATACGAGCCAGAAAGTCCCTCGGATGGAGGCCTCCGCCTCTCTACCACTCCAACCGATGCAAGGACATCGTTCTGGGCATCCCTGAGCCTCTTGCCATATGCATGAGAGCGTGGGTTGATAGGATTACCGCGCTCGTCATAAAGTTGAATGTAGTTGTTAGCCTTAGCTTCGCGATACTGTTGAGGCAACGACTCGTCAGATCGAGAGGATCCAAGTTGTATGTATTCGTCTGATTCCGTAACTTCAATAGTTGGCTCGAATGCTGACCGTCCCTATAGTTCGAATTAGTCACGTGTGAGCCACGAGCATGAAGGCACCGTATTGCGACGAGCACAGGATCAGGTTAACGCACGAATGCAATCTTAGCCAAATAAGCTTGCCGACCCATAATCATGAGCCTCAGAGGCGATGCTTATAGACGATCCAAGAGTACATCACAGATAAGAGCGTGGAGGAGTAGTGGTGCCTAGCGCCAGTCTAGCCTGCGACGTGCCTTCCCTTTCTCACCCTTATCGATAAGAAACTTTTCTTACCTTTCCTCCAAGCTCAGGTCTCAAAGCAGCACGTTCGGCTCAGGGCAAATCAACATAACGCCATGGCACAAAGAACGACTGTTCGTACAACCTATGAGGTTGAGCGCACGCTACAGCCAATCTACTCGGGCGGAAGTATATCGCTTAGTGAAGACGGGCGCATCTTGGCCGCTTGTCTCGGGGAGGAGGCACTGCTCACAGATCTTTCCACCGGGAAGGAGCTGGGAAGAGCAGAGGGTGATGGCGAGGCCATTACGTCTTTGGCTTGTGAGTATTGTTCTAGAAATTTCCTATGCAATTGCTGATAGTAACAGTAACACCGTCCGCATCCCACCTTATTGTGTGTTCGCGGTCGCTGTCAATGCGCATATATGCTCTTCAACTCTCGGAGACAGACAACGAAACAATAGAACTCGAACTTCTTCGATCGCTGAAACCGCATTCGGGACCTGTGGTGACATTAGCCGTGGACAGCACGGGCACCCTCGTGGCAACTGGCGGTGCAGATGGCGTCGTTAAGATTTGGGATATCCGCGCAGGCTACACTACACATACCTTCCACGGCCACGGCGGTGTTGTGTCGGCACTTCATTTCTTTCAGATCGAGATTGTAGCAAAAGACAGTGGCGCAGACAGCAGCAAGAAGAGGAAGAGGAGCAAATCGCAGCAGAGATCAGAAGAAGCGCAAGGCGAAAGCACATTGGAATACCGATTGGCCTCTGGTGCTGAAGATGGAAAGATCCGCATTTGGGATTTGCACAAAAAGAAGAGCACCGCAGTGCTGGACTCACATGTGTCCGTCGTGCGTACGCTGCAGTACTCGCCAGAGGAGAAGGTGTTGGTATCAGGAAGCAGAGACAAGACACTGATACTGTGGACCTCGACAAATTGGAAGCAACAACGGACAATTGCCACGTTGGAGGGTATTGAAAGCGCAGGATTCCTCGCCAATGGGCAGATTGTCTACTCTGGAGGAGAGCACGGCAATGTCCGATTGTGGTCTACAGCAACTGGACAAGAGCTTACGGAGGAGCAAGAACCAGGGAATGAGACCGATGAGATTGTCAACATACTCTATTATCCCTCCCTCCCCTACCTGATCTCGGTCCATGCCGAGCAGGTCCTCAACTTTCACTCGCTGGAGTCGGTCAAGCCTCCATTTGTCGAAGAAGCCATCGAGCCCCTCTCCATCTTCCGGCGTGTATCGGGCACGCACGACGAAGTCATTGATATCGCCTACGTAGGACGGGACAGGTCACTCCTAGCTTTGAACACAAACTCGGAAGATATACGAATTGTTACTCTTAAAGACGATACGTCCGAAGGCAAATACTTTGGCGCAGATGTGGGAGTACTGGAAGGACATGAAGACATTGTCATCTGTCTAGACGTGGACTGGTCAGGACACTGGTTAGTGACGGGTGCCAAAGACAACACTGCACGACTATGGCGGCTAGATCCCACGAATAACTTGTTCGAATGCGCAGCTATTCTCACTGGACACGCCGAATCTCTTGGTGCGATCGCTCTTCCCCATACGGTGCCTCAGGAAACTTCGGCTGCATTCACGGACCCGCTGTCACACCCACCAGCGTATATTGTTACAGGCTCGCAGGATCGGACGGTGAAACGATGGGATGTCACAAAAGACACGAAAAAGTTGCGCGCGAAGTACACAAGGAAGGCCCACGACAAGGACATCAATGCTATCGATGTCGACCCCTCAGGCACCCTTTTTGCATCAGCGTCGCAGGACAGGACAGTTAAGATTTATTCTGCGGCAGAAGGCGAAGCCGTTGGCGTTCTTCGAGGGCACCGCCGTGGCGTCTGGACGGTCAAGTTTGCACCGAAAACATCACAAAGTCCAAATTCTGGCAACAAGGGCCTGATAGCCACAGGAAGCGGCGACAAAACGGTGAAGATTTGGAGTCTCTCAGATTACTCCTGCTTACTCACGCTCGAAGGTCACTCCAACAGCGTCCTCAAGCTCGCCTGGTTACCCTACCGACCCGTCGACGCACGCGATAAGCGTGGCCCACAGGTAGCGTCCGCTGCTGGTGACGGTCTGGTCAAAATTTGGGATTCGACATCTGGTGAATCCATGTCCACACTCGACAATCACGAAGACCGTGTATGGGCTCTTGTTGCACACCCTGAGACAGGCGCTTTGGTGTCTGGTGGCGGTGACAGCGTTATCACCTTCTGGAAAGACACAACAACTGCTACCCTTGAAGCAGCCACAACAGCTGAAACTGAGCGCGTAGAACTTGACCAGAAGTTACAAAACTATACATACTCTGGTAACTACCGCGAAGCTATCACTCTGGCGTTGCAGATGGACCAGCCAGGGCGTCTGTTTGCCCTCTTTAAGAGCGTCGCCGAGACAGAACAGCCAGATGACGGAAGCATGTCTGGCCTCAACGCCGTCGACGATGTACTGGCCAATCTTGCAGACGAGCAACTGTACAAACTCCTTCTGCGCTTACGAGATTGGAACACGAACGTTCGAACTGCGCCTGTAGCTCAGAAGATCCTCTGGACAATTGTTAAGTCGTATCCTGCGTCGAGGCTTGCCAGTCTCAGGCCAAAGGGCAAGGTTGGAGCTAAGGGCAGTTTGAAGGACGTTCTCGATGCGATACGAGCGTACTCAGAGAGGCATTACAAGAGGGTGGAGGAGCTGGTCGACGAGAGCCATCTTTTGGACTTTACATTAAGAGAGATGGACGAGGTTGGTGATGTGAAGGCTATCACGAACAGTACATCACAGTTAGGATTGGACCGCGATTTGGTCATGGCAGAATAAGTCACGTCTAGTTGGAAACCAATATACCCCGTTCTATGTGAACAACTGGCAATCTCCTTTACGCCGCACACCTGGTTCTATGCTCAACACCGAACGCATGAAGAGTCTGAAAGAATACGAATGCAAGAGATCGTAGTTCATATCATCCGACCAATAAGAAAGACGGCGGCAAACAAATAGCCTTCCGCTTGCCATCGTCTAGCTCTTTTCGACAAAACCTTGCTCGTGACTAAAGTTATTTTCATTTCCCTTAGATTTCGAACATTTTGGTGGTGCTGACATTGATTCTGCAAACAGTCAGCGACTCGTATTCGGTAGGTAGAATGGCAGTCGCTCCTTACCTGCTCCACGCTTTACCCGTGTATAAGCACTCTAAAAACCTAGCAGGCCAATATACATGGTACAGCACAAAAAACGGCCACGGGTCCGCAATTGTAAGTGTTCCATCCTTCCAGTTCGAGAAATGGTACCAGAATGTCGCGACACCATCAGAGAATTCACCCCACGAGCCCGCTCCAAAGATAGCATCTAAGAACGGCAAAATCAGAAAGCTAACCAAGTCATGGCCGAACCAATAGTAGCTGCTCGTCGGTGTGCGAGGGAAAATGGGTTTCTCCTGTACTCCAGAGTCTTTGCAGCTGTCCAATGCTGAGAGGTATGCATCCGCCATTTCGGACGTCTTCTCGAAGATTACGACAGCTGTGTGAGCGCGTGGATTACACTCGATAGGGTATAGTTTCACGTTGTTTTCATCTTCGACGAGGAAGTCAAAACTTAGGTGTCCGGTAAAGGTGTTACCGCCATCATCTGCCACGCGCTCTGTAAATGCAAGCATCTCCTGGTTGAGGGCTGAATGTGCTGGTAGAGGCTCGTAGTGCATGAGCAGCTCGAGGGATGGACAGCTGCAAAAGGCTTTGACTTTGCCGCGGATAACAAGAGCGTGTGTACAGTATTCTTTGCCTTTGATGAATTGCTGAAGTTGGAAAGGGTTGGAGGCTGAGATGTTCAGATTTCGTATGTAATTCTCGGTCTTTGAGGGCGAATCGAAAGGGAGGAGAGTCATCATTGCGTTACGGGCGTGGTCATCTACGCCAATGGGCTTCATAATGTACTTCTTGTTACCATCTTCGCTATCACCGACGTTCCGGAGGAGTATCTCCAGCGCCTCTTTGGGAGACGTGATACGGTGCGATTCAGGGACCGGCAGTCCAAGGGATTGAATGTAATCGATAAACTTGTCTTTCTCATGGAATTTCTCGATCACATCCTCGTAGAACTGGATGGCCTCGAATTTCCTTCCAGTTTCCATCGCTTGCTTCTGCGCCAGTCGAACCACCTGCCCATCCTCGACTGCCGCAATTACCGATGAGCAACTGACCCAGAGGTCGACCTTCTCGTTACGGATGACCGACAGTATGGATTCAATGTACGGCTCTGCATCGTCACCGTTCGGTGTGTCCAATCGGTAGTACTTTGCTAATGCGCTGGAAAAGCGGCCTGGGGAGAGAGGAGAGATGTCTGCGCCAATGACACGGTGCTGCGTGTTTTGTGAGAGAACTCGCGCAATTGAGAGGCCTTTGGTCATAGAGACCCCAGTCACGAGGATGGTCTTCCGCTGTGTGACATTTGTGCTTCCTTTTTCTGCTTGCAGGACTTCGTTACGACCGGCGATTCGCTGCAAGATAAGATTGAACAGGAGAAGAATGGTCGAGACAGGCAGGCAGAGTACGCTCAGCGCGACAAGCGACACATTCTTCCGCACATGTGAGTAGTAAAAAGGCTCTGTCTTCTTCTTCCCCTCATTCTCTGCATCCGTGGCTGTTGTTGGAGTAATATCACAAGCCTTCATTTTTGGTAACGAAGCTAGCTTTCCTTAGTTGTTGCGAGTAAAACCTCATCGAAAAAAAAAGCTCAGACTTGGGCAACCAAAGCAAAGAAAGTCAGAGAGACTAAGAGCTCTAAGCAGCTGGGACGACTGTTAGTACACAAAGGCATCGCGTACAAAATATCGTATATGCATGCAAGCGCGGACGCGGACGCGTTCTTGTCCCTCTTCTGAATACGGATTTAGTCTAGACGTCATTGTTGTACGTCGATGCATATAGACCCTAGCAAGTGACGAGTTTCACAACCCTTGCATACTGCAAGATCTAGCGGGTCAAGTTGCAGACGCAGTGGATCGCAGAAGACATTTTTCATTTAGTAATGAGAGTTAAATGGTGGGGTGCATTATTGGTTTGAGTGGGATATGCAAGTGGGCAGCAAGAATGGTGATGGGTAAGAGCAAAGGGTCATTGAACAATTGCATTATCACAATATGGCGATTAGTAGGTTTTGCCAACATTTGCAGATGAGCTTTTAATTTATCGATCATTTGAAACTGGTTTAGTTGATCTTGTAAGGCTGTTGCTGCAGGAACCATGTACACGTGCTAGAAGCCGCGGAGGGTGTGCTGACAGCCTCGATCTTCCCCTTTGTCCCTGGGTTCCTGCGTCTCTGATGACACATTTGTGCTACCCGAACCCAACGACAGGTCTCTATCAATATGCTGCACCTGTTGCAGTTACCGCTCATCTTCGTTCTCCGATACAGCGAGTAATCTCAATGCCGTCCTACAACAAGTCAGTGTACGACCAGGTGTGACTAAGTTTGATATGAGAACTCACAGGCACGCCAGTCGGCTCATAGCTGTTTATCAACTTGCTCTCGTAGATGAGAGTCGGCTTTCCAGGGCTTTGGTTGAACTTGGCCTCGCCATATCTCTTCTCGTACATTTTAACATTAGTTTCCGCGATACCTTCAGTATTGCTGGAACCATTTCGCTGTGCCTCCTTTAATTTCTCCTCGACGCTACTCCTGACGTACTTGAGGTATGGTGGGTTTCCTGGTTTGATCACGTTGTCGGCAGCTAATACTGAGCCACCAGTGATCAAACCCAATTCTTCGCAAAGCTTGAGGTCGGTGGTGTAGGCAGGTTTGTAGTGATCCAGGAACATAAGATCAATCTTCTTCAGCTGTCCAGACTGATACAGACGGGCGATCGATTCATCACTGGAGCCAACGATGACCTTGACAATGTCGGAGAGACCTGCTAGGTCAACAAGAGACATAATCACCGCAGCGAATACAGGATCGCGTTCCAGACTGAAGTATCGTTGCCCCCCTGCTTTACGAACGGCTGCACCGAAAAGAATGCAGGAGTATCCAACGTAGCCGCCGAGCTCAACCTAGTTGTTTTTGTCAGCTTAGAATTCAAGTTCCAACAAATGGCTTACCATTGTCTTAGGCCTGACTTCTGCGATTAGGTCTGTCACAATTTTTCCCTTATCTTCTCCAACATTCATGAGGTACTTCTTCGTTCGCCCGTACTCGTCAATGGCTGCGAGAACATTTTCAGGTGAGCCCCGAATTTCGTCGATGTTGGGGTGGGAGTAAATAAAGTGTAGGAGCTCGATCTCTCTACCATCGTCGAAGAAAGCACCCTCTTCCTCCTGTGCTGCATATGCTTTGCTCTGGTCGAAGCTGCCCATTGTTGTTGGTTATTCTGATCGTGTATAATGCCAAATTGTGGTAGATTTGGAAGCTCGACGCGTCCAGAATATCCAGATACCCCTCCTCAACAGACGCCCCTCAACGCGTAAGTTAGTGCGGGGCATCCGATTGACTATGACGGTAGCACTACATATGCAAGCTGCATAATAATCCACATATGGGGGGCCTGTGCGAGCCAGATAATACTCTCGGGGGACGAACATTCGTACGTGCAGCATGGTGTCGTCAGTCAAGCAATCAGGTTAGCAAAGATCCTCTTGTTATGCCCATTCATTACCTAGTCCTGCAAGTTATGCGGGATGTCACTGCATGTGTAATGTACCATTTTCGTGGTATATTGGCATGGCGCCATAGAGCGCGTATCAAGTGTCCTTCAGCCCTGTTCTGGCAAGCTTGTCACGCAAGCATGTGGTTACGCGACGACGCGACATTAGTGTACTCTTACCTGGGCTATTCCATTGGTGCATTTCCACATTCCTTAAAGTCTTGACGTTGAGACCAGTGTTCCTGTTCTAAACGGTTCTAGGCACTTTGAGAATATCCACGCCTAGCGGGGACTTCTCCATAGAACATGACAATATCAAACACGCTTGCCCCGGTATGGGAATATCCCTCGAATATCTGGGATCGTCCAAACTTTATCTATCCGACGCGGGAACTAAGATCGCAGGATCTCGCGAGACGTCACACTGACTCTTAAGCATGGTGTTGAGGAGTAGAGCATCGTTCTAGCTTGTGGCTGAACTGCAAGCGAGGCTCCAAAGGTCTGTAGAATACCGATTCGTTAGCCTACGATCCTGCAGTGTTGTTGAGCTGTGCATGTCTTTCCAGCCGTCTAAGAGGGGATAGTGGCGTAGCGATGAAGTGATCCTGATGTGTGCCCCGCAACAGCATGGACTGTATCTCCACACCGGGTTATACTCCGTGCGAGCAATAAATGGGTTAGCGTCTGTACTACACTCTTTTCGTTCCTGGGCCGCAAGCAATTACGATTACACAGATTTGCCCAGGTCATGCAAAAGCCCCTGTTCACGACGAGGAAATGCATCCTACTATGTGCCGGAACCGGGTTCTACCGCTGGTAGTTCGTTGGCTACTAAGTCATATCATCATGTTCAGCCAGTAACAGTCTAGTCCTCCGTGTGTAGTCGTACCAGATCCACAGAACAAGGCATACACAGATCCTCGGCATAGCTGGCGAAGATTCTGCTCATGGTTGACGTTTCTTCGAGGCGTTACCGGCATGTGTGAGCCAATTGAATGGCACCGTGTACTCTTGCCGCTATGCCTGGTCAGAAACGACATCGGCGCTGGAAACAGTTTATATAGTAGACAGAACCCCATAACTTGACCCAGCAGACACTCAACGTATATCTCTCTCTCATCTTCTACATTTTCATCATGTCAGACCTCAAAGCTACTGTTGTTGAGACCAAGAACGGCTTCCACGTTGAGGGTTATGAGAAAATCGAATATGACTTTACCTTCCTGGATGGCGTCTTCAACCCCGCCAACCCCCAGCTTGCCAACTGTTACGAGCGATGGGGTCGTTGCCTTGCCATTATGGATTTGAACATCTACAATGTATACGGCAAAGACATGCAGGCATACTTCGACCACTACAACTTGCCCTTGACCATTCACAAGACCATGATTGGCGAAAAGGCCAAGTCGATTGAGACCTTCCTTAGCATTGTCGACTCCATGACTGACTTCGGTATCATTCGCAAGGAGCCTGTCCTGGTCGTTGTATGTTTAGACCCATCTCATTATGTTTTCGAAACATGGCTAACTTTATTCAGGGTGGCGGTTTAGTAACCGATGTTGCTGGGTAAAATTATCTCTAAGGCACTCTGGCCTGAAAGCACTGTTATGGCAGAGCTAACTCGACATCTGTAGATTCTCGTGTGCTGCGTACCGCAGGAACACAAACTTCATCCGTATCCCTACCACTGTCATTGGTCTCATTGATGCTAGCGTCAGTATCAAGGTCGCTGTTAACTACGGCAATTACAAGAACAGGCTGGGTGCTTACCACGCCCCTATTCATACCTTCTTGGACTTTTCGTTCTTAAAAACTCTGCCTGAGGCACAAGTCCGAAACGGCTTTGCTGAGTTGATCAAGATCTCGACGTGTGCTCACAAGCCCACATTCGATCTTCTTGACAAATACTGCGAGAAGCTGATTACTTCCCGCTTCGGCCGTGAGGGCGACGACCATGAGGTTCGCCAGGCTGCCGATACCATCAACCATGCTGGTATATACGAGATGTTGAAGCTTGAGACACCTAACCTTCACGAGATCGGTCTTGATCGTGTCATCGCCTACGGCCACACATGGAGTCCTCTCCATGAAGTAAGTTACGCATTTGAAAGAACATGCAACCAATACTAATACGATGTAGCTCTCTCCTCCTACGCCTCTTCGTCACGGACACGCCATCTCTATCGACATGGCTTACTCCGCAACATTGGCCAACATGCGTGGTCTCCTTTCAGATGAGGAGCACCGCAGGTTATTGAACCTTTTTTCCCGTGCTGGTCTATCAATGGACCACGAGCTGTTCGATGAGGACATGCTCGACAAGGCCACACAAGCCATTCTCAAGACTCGTGATGGTCTCCTCCGTGCTGCAGTTCCTAACCCTATCGGTACATGTGTATTCTTGAACGATGTATCGGCTGAGGAGATGAACAAGGCTCTACGAAAGCACAAAGAATTGATGAAGGAATATCCCCGCAATGGTGAGGGTATTGAGGCTTACGTCGATTCTTCGGATACAGGATATACACAGAACGATATTCCTATTGAGGATGTATTGATGCAAGACAAGGTCGCCGAGAAGCTGAGCAACGGCAAGGCCAACGGGCTACCCAACGGCAAGCATCAGACTAGCAATGGCATCCCTGTTGGTCTGCAAGGCATTGCTAACGGCTATTCCAATGGTTACAAGAACTAGGTGGACATGTCAAACAGGAGGAAAGCTCTGGAAAAGCACTTCTTTTGGTGGCAATCTGAATTACGCCAGACGGTTAGACCGCGTTGCACATGCAACTTATACCTCTTCAATACCAAATATTTCACTTCACAAACTTTTCTGATTCCTGCTCATCAAATTTCGATCGGTCCGTATAACATGGACATTGTCTCATTGTGGCCTGCCTATTGGAATAGGAGGTTGGCATATTGGATGTAATTTAAACTTGTCGCGATCTTAGTTGGCCACCTCAACTTGGTTTGTAGCCATAGGTTTGCTTCATTGGTGGCCTGTTCTAGCCTGCAACAGGGATGTGACTGAAGGCATTACGACTTGCTCACGGTCCGCAAAAGCTGCTCAAGTTCATATTGACGCACGGTAGCATGATCAGCACATGTATCCTTCCACGCTTTCTTGCAAATTAATCTGGATTTTGCAGGCTTCTGCGCATCACTCGATACTCTGCACACCGGCTACACATTGAATCAAATGCATGGGCATTTATAAGATATGTGCTCCCTAAAATCGACACCGACATCCCATCGCCATCACTTAAGACGACCCAACGAGAAACCAGTTTCCTAACAGGAGAGTTGTTCGCGGGGCCCACGCCACCGTAGTGACTGGCAACCAAGAGCAGTGGATGATGCTAGTGGTCGTGGCTGGGCCCCTGTGCTTTTTTGATAAGGAAACAGAAATGGGTGTGGGTGCTGCGAGAATTTTATAGTAGCGGCGACGGAATAAAGAAACTGCCGACACGCTAACTATTCTGGGTTGGAGGTCGATCCTGAGTCCCGAGGTTTCTTGCATCTTTACACACGATCATGAAATAAAAGATTTTGTCGAACGATTGATTGGTCCATTGCAAACCGTCTTCTCGACTCATTAACTACAACTATGAAGTTAACCCATCTTATGGTCGCGATAATGGTACTGAAGCATGTGCGCATGAAGCCTCGTTCTTGTTTTTTAAATGTAGAAACCATTCCTGAACCTCATATTTGAAGGACACAGCCTGACTCAGTTCTCAAGGAAATAAGCAGAATCTCGAGTGCACATGGTTGCTGTCCTGATAATCAGGAATTGACGTGGTTCAAATGCCATTAGCGTGATCTGCGGCAAACGACGTCAGCAAATTCTACCATCAACTCACTCTTTGCTCATTCTTTCGCACTTCTGCATCACTGACATCATGGATTCGAAAACACCAGCGCAAGTGACCACCTCAGATGATACTGGAGGAGTGGGATCGCCTCTCGAGAATGTGATTAATTTTCGCGATGTTGGCGAGTTCGTCAACAGGGCTACAGGGGCGAAGTAAAATCGTCCATGATTCTCAAACATCACTTTGGTCTCACGAATTACAGGCGTCTAAACATGAGGCTTCTGTATCGAGGAGCGAGACCGGGCAAGTACTTCGTTCTGCCTCACGAACGCGCGGCTACTTACTTAAATAGATGAAGCAACAATTCGGGATAGAGAAAGACTTATGAAAGAATACGGAGTGAAGAGCATCATTGACCTTCGAACTAAGTATGCGGGCGGCCTCTACCTACTGGCGTGCAGACTAACAAAACCAGGACCGAGCATATCGAACAGGCTCAGAAACGTGACGCCAAGATCAAAGCCTCCGCTGCAGTTCCTCAATGCAACAACGACATTGCTGAGCCGCTGAAGATGCCTGGGCTGGTGTATCACGAAATCAACTTCAATGGCACGGCATTTTCACGTATGCTTATCTCTAAGCTCACATGGATGGAGTTCTTTAGGCTGGTTGGGCTCATGATCCTTGGTTATCGCCTGGACGCAATTAAGATCCTCTCCCCGCACATGGAGGAAATGGGCCTTGTCGGTTTGGCAAAAAGCTCAATTGATGTTTGCACAAAAGAGGTGAAGCAAGTGTTCGACGTGTTTGCAGACAACAAGAATTGGCCTGTCTTGATCCACTGCACGCAAGGCAAGGATCGAACGGGCTTGATTATCATGCTCGTATTATGGTTAGTTTCAGTGGACGATAGCGTTATCGAGAAGGACTACATGCTATCGGAGCCTGAGCTTGCCTCGGAGAAGGAGTCTCGAATGAAGGAAATTAGTGCGATTGGCCTATCTGAACAATTCGCCGTATGCCCTCCAGGACTAGCAAAAGAGGTACACTCGCACATCCAGGAGAAGTATGGGGGCGTTGAGCAATATTTGTTGGAGAGGGTTGGGGTTAGCAGGGAGACGCTAGAGAATGTGAAGAGGACGCTGGCCGCTAATTCGTAGAGCCACGCGTCCGCATTGGTGCTGCACCAATATTGAACTCGAATTTGTTCGCAGTTGCAACAAGACTCATATCGCAAATTCAGAAGACCTCTCGAACGTGCAGCACGTAGCATAAAGTGCATAGGAGACTGATGAATGAGGACTCACTACGCTCAATAATGTCCACCTCTCACATGCCACTCGCTACTGCGGAGTGTTGACGTTTCAGGTGTAAAGCTAGAACTCGAGCTCCCCTGATTCGCTTAGTGGGCTCCTCACCGTTCGTGCTTGGCACAGCAGCTGTCTTCGAAAACACCACGTCTACCTTTCGTCTTGCAAAATTCACCAGAGTTGGGCAAGATGAGCGGCAACACCTCTGAGGAGACATTCGAGTTCATCGAAACGCCTGCGGCGTCTTCGATCGTCTCCGATTTCGATTGCGGGGTCAAGACTACTTCGGTACGTAGCATCTTAACACTTGGGCGCACATTCAGCAGCCATTGAGTGTTGGAACGAGGAGCAATTGAGCTAACATTTGGTGTGGACAGTATCCCACGATTGCGAATGCTCCTCTCCCAGCTGAGGGTTCTGGTCGTGACTCGTTCTCGAACTACTTCCTCATTTCGCTGCTTGTCGGTGTCCCCGCTTATTTCACCTGGAACTTGGGTGGTGGCTTCAAGACCTGGGTTTTCCTTGCCTTGCTTTTGGCTCTGCCAATTCTTGGTCCGTTTTGGTGGTTGACTTCTGAGTTCGCACCCCGCAAGAACGAGAAGGCCAAGCTCCCCGGCAAGAATATTGAACATTACCTAAAGTTTAAGAAGGAGGAGGATCGCGATGCCTACTACGGTAAGAAAAAGATACCTATCGAGACTTTTCAGGAGAAGTACTTCGATGGCGAGATCGAACTCAACGGCGACATGCTCGAGATCCTCGAGTGGCGTCACGACTGGTCAAAGCCCCGCTTTACTCTTGGTTTGATTAAGCACTTCCTCTTCGGCATGATCCCCGAAATGATTGTCCACTCCAAATCTCAGGGTACGTACTCTTTATGCTTGAGCTATCATATTGGATCCAGCTAATGTCAGTAGATGAGGAGCAGGTCCGAGACCACTACGACCGCGGTGATGATTTCTACGGCTGGTTCCTCGGCCCGCGCATGATTTACACTTCCGGTATTATTTCTGATATCAACAAGGAGGAGACTCTCGAGCAGCTTCAGGACAACAAGATGGCCATTGTTTGCGAGAAGATCGGTATTCAAAAGGGTGAGAAGATGCTTGACATTGGCTGTGGCTGGGGTACTCTCTCCAAGTTCGCTTCCGTCAACTACGGTGCCAACGTCACTGGTGTTACACTTGGTCGCAACCAGACTGCCTGGGGCAACAGCGGTCTTAGGAGAGCTGGTATCCAGGAGGATCAATCCAGGATTCTCTGCATGGACTACCGTGAGATCCCTGTCCCCGCTGGTGGTTATAACAAGATCACCTGTCTCGAGATGGCCGAGCACGTTGGTGTTCGTCACTTGAGTGGCTTTTTCCGCCAGGTTTACGATATGCTTGATGACGATGGCGTCTTCTTCCTTCAGATCGCTGGTCTTCGTAAGGCATGGCAGTTCGAGGACTTCACTTGGGGACTTTTCATGAACAAATATGTCTTCCCCGGTGCTGATGCCTCTACTCCCCTTGGCTTCGTAATCGACACTCTTGAAGGCGCTGGTTTCGAGGTTAAGATGGTCGACACAATCGGTGTTCACTACTCAGCTACCCTCTGGAGGTGGTACCGCAACTGGCTCGGCAATAAGGACAAGGTGAACGCCAAGTATGGTGCTCGTTGGTTCCGTATCTGGGAATACTTCCTTGCCTATTCTACGATTGCTTCCCGCCAGGGTTCCGCTACGTGCTTCCAAATTACCTGCGTAAAGAATCTCAACGCTGTCCACCGTATCGATGGTGTCAATACTCAGTTCTCTCTGGCTGGTGCTCTGGAGTCTAGCAAGGCCAAGAATGCCAACTTGCTTCCCAAGGACATCAAGGTATAAGATCAATATTGCACATTTTGATTCAGTATGTTTCAACCATCGTCAATTCGAATGGGATGTCGATAGAGAGCGTGCGAAAGACAAACTGGATGGTCGTTAAGATGAAAATATGGTTGGGCCCGTGTTCGACGCGACTCTGGCCCTGGTAATGAGCATGACTGTACGACGATATGGAACATATGGTTGTCATGACTTAGTGCTTGTAACAATGAATTCTGCTACAAAGCATCAATTTGCTGGATTGTTCGGAAGAACATTCTTATGCAGTCCCAGCTCGTATTTTTGACTTTTGTGTTATATGTGTCAGCAAGATTTAGTTCTCAGTATTGACAAGGTCCCTCTGTTACGTTCGAGTTACAGCCACTCCTGGCGATTTGGTGCGTACTCGAGTGATATTCCAAGAACATTCTCCGGTGTCTTGACTTCTGGTCTGAATCATGACTGTTCGTTTGGGTGTTTTGCACGCTTGTTCTTACTTCTAATAGTCATCCACTTGCATCTCGATTTGAAGAACAAGAACTCAAACGATACTCCTATTTTATTTTTTTGCTCTCATAAGCGAGGTGATGATAGTTCTGCCCCGCCTAACCAAATTCCTTTTATCCATGCCGGCCAATTACCCACACTGGAATACCTGGAAAAAGAAGCGTTTTAGGTGAGTAATATACTACGATTTTCAAATGTTTTCCAACAAATCAGCATCTACTAGGTCTCATAATCTGATATAGGGTGGTATGGTGTAAGTTCATTCAGCAATATTATATTTCGTGCATGATCTAATAAACTCCCAGCTAGTGGTATGACGTCGCGTTGTGGCTGGCGAATACCTAGTATTCTGATCCAGATCCGCGCCAGCCCGTGTTCGATTCACGGTACCGCCAAATTCGCGTCTCTTTACTTTTTTGGAGTGAGTAAGAACTTGCTTGAGCCTCATCTTTGATCAGCTTCGCCGTTTAGATCTAGCGTGTGGAATCCAATGAAGCGTATTTTGTTTGTCAATGCCTTCAAGCATCTTAAAAATTCGTTTCCATGCCCACCAGCAGCGCTCGTGATTCTCAAATTGTAAAATCAATTTGAGCAGACACAAACAATCAATTTTGTAATAAGTGTGGTCATACTTAAAGAGCAGAGAACATGAATCCACAGAGCGGCCATTACGCAGTCATTCACAAGACTTTGGCATGCAGCGACTTTACTTGTCAAGAGTAACAGTACGCTGATACTCACTAATTTTTCCCGACCCTAAACGAATGTCCTTTCCTTTTTTTCAATTCCACTGTCTCGGCTTTTTCTCTACTCTCCGATAGAAGCGGCAAGCTTTAACTCGTCTTTACAGCCCAATTCTCTGGCCAACATGTCCCTAAATCTTCCCAACAAGCAGTCGTGCGCACTGTCCCCAGCAACACCCAGTACCTCGTTGCTGTCTACAACCCAGCTACCACCGGGTGTAACGCCATTGTGGTAGTATGCCTGCACATTGTTGCACACAGCATTGCATTCTACTTCAAATCAGTGTCCCCGAATATCGTATTGTAACCTCGAAAGCTACTCTCTTTACCGTCACTCCACTTCTTGGTCAATTTCTTCCTGGTGTCGTCGTTGACGGCCTTGTTCGTCTCCCGGTTCACACGGCGCCTGGACATGGCATTCTCGTGCCATGTTGATACCGTTTTAGCATAGACACCACAGTCAGAAGAGGTAAGGTCGACGGTATTGGAGGTACCGGGAGTTGCTCCTGTGTCTGTCAGAAGAAAGGCGGAGGCAGCAACAATAGTTGTGATGGGGAAGTACATGATAAAAGGGTGGACTGTATCGAATGGGTTCGTACTGAATTGAGGACCTTTTGGTTTTTGTTGTGGGTGATTGCTATGTTCAGGGAGCCTGGTAACCTTTATACCTCATTTCGGTCGGAGTCGCCGGTGCTCTTACTATGAGAGTGATTCATTGTACTCTTCTTGCCTGCTTGGCATCAGGGAGCTTTGTAGTGATCTGGTCCTATGAGGTATTTGCTTGCCTGACGGGGCGGTCGAGTGAGTCGATTACCAATTACCGTATAGAGCGCAATCTATTAATTCCTGATTAGTCTTATCGTGCGAGCCCCTGTGTACAGTCTCAAATTCGCACATGATATAGGCAGCCACGTATCAGAACTGTTTGCTTACTTCGCCCCAGGATCAGACCGACGATGACTTCTCTAGGTTAGAGACCATTTTTTAAAACCTGACAATAAACTGGCCAAGGTCAAAACGTTATACCTGCCGTTTATGTTGCCTGCAAAACTAGTGCATGACAAGGAATAATTCTGGTACATTGTACAACAGTCGATCTGTATCATTTACCTACCCCTGACGCAATAAGCCTCACAGCTGCTCGAAGCATCTGTAGCAATGTCATATCGTTTAAAGAACCACTTTGCGGGTAAGGAGTGTTGTCGAGACGTGTTTTGTGATTTTGCAGCTTGTAGTTGTCGATGGAGACGGAGCTGAGTATGAACATGTCGAATGATTTTGCAAGACTCGTTATACCTGCAATAACCGTGACGAGCCGGTTTAGATTGCACGAGTCTGTATCGATATCCCACTTGTTTCGTGAATATGGCCGCCTTGCATATTTTCGCCCTCGCTCGTAACCGTTCCCGGACTCTCCTCACTCTTTCTGCTCAAACTACGTGCGTCCATGCCGCCTCCAACCTGTGTATATGGTCCGTCAGCAGTTGTCAGTGCTGTATTGCTCAATCGCCTGTTTATTCGTGCGCTACCAATGGTTGTTCTTTTCCATTTGGAGCCAAGGCCCAATTCGATACCAGTATCTGTTCGTCCGTCCGTTCGTGTGCGACTGCTGAAAGAAGATCCAAGTAATTTGGGCATAACCTTTTTGATGACAGGCTTTATGCCCGGTGCAGAAGCACAGAGTAGGCTAACATAGATCTCCGTAGATGTCCAGATTGACACGTCGTACGAGTCCCAGCTGGGCTCGAAGTTAGGCATCTTGAGTGCGGTACTAACCCGCACCATACGTACTATACCGGCAACAACAGCAAGCGAGCCGAGAAGCACAATACCAGTAAGGGCCCATCTTTGACGTTGGTGTAATTGCAATTCGAGTACACGAGGCAGTACGATGGCTATTAGTGCAACGTCTACAAATACGTTAAGAATTCCGCTTAGAAGAAAGCCTGGAAGATCTTTAATGCATTTTGCCGCCGGGCGTCCTTCGGTCCAGTAGACGTGTACAGGCCGACACTGAAATGCAACCTCAAGGTCGAAGGGTACAATGAGAAGCACAAGGAGAACCACTAGTGCTTGAATCATATATCGTCCGCGTTTGTCTATGTAGAAGATGCGGAGATAGGTGAGGCAGATGCTGAGTTTTGACAAAGCCAGAGCTGGAAACAGGATAATCTGAGCTGCATACGCGTACTTCTGCGACGTGATGGGGGCCTGTGGGTTTTCCATTGACGTAGCTATGGCATGTCGTCCAGCACCATTATCAATCTGACCATACTGACAGATGCTGTAGCCTGTACAAAAGAGCTGCGGAAGTGTGAGCTAAGAACTCTTGCGATTCTCAATTAGACGCCTCGGGCTTACCCATGCTAAGGTAAGAATGTAGTCTTCAGCTCTCCATGCTCTCGTTATGGCAACTCGAGAATATACTCTTGCGAAAAAGAAGAAAGAACCGACAGCTTGGACAACAATGTTGCCTGCAATCATCTGTGGTTGTCGTGACTGCGCAAGAAAGCTTGGTGGAAACTGTGGTTTTGTCAACCAGTTGGAATCTGTTGGTGGAAGTGCATGGTCAACATACCTCAAGATTGCCATGATCCTGACGCGTAACATAATCGACGAGTCCCATTTGCCCTCATTCATATCTACATCTGCAAGTTTAAAAAAAAGCTGCCAGATTCTGCGAGAGATCCAGGAGGGTTTTTGGAGGAAGGTCGCCATCGCATACTCAAGGTTGATGCCAGATAACATATTGCAGATCTCGAATCAGTGTACCCCAGGGGCTGTCACTCCAATGCTAGCGCCGTTTGTGTGCTCATACAGTTTGAGACCACTTTAGTTAACTATTAGAGTTTTGCTAGCTCCGTTAGTTACAGCCAGAGCAACAAGGCTGATTAGCATTGTATGTAGGAACATGACGTTTGGCCCTGATGCTCGTATTGTGACCTTAACACCGAGAGGAAACCTTAAGCCTGTTGATTGTGCATTGTGCCACCGAAGCAGAGTCGCTTATGGCTCATGGATGTCCTGTCCCATGGCCTACAACGGCGATCCGGCTCCTGCAATGATCAAACATTGTAAGACCAATCCTTGCAAATCCAATTCTAACACCTGAGATATTACAGCCAAAAGCCCAATTTAGAACTCAAAAATCTGCGTGTGGATATTGAAGCGCAATTCAAGGTCTACGTGTTCGTGGCAATTAATTGCGATCAGCTGTGGGGCGAGTTCGTTGTGGCTTGACATTCTGTCATCGATCTTCGGCGGCACTATTGTTACGAGGACTTTGTCGGGTTCATGCTGAAACCGTAAGTGCAACAGACAAGGACTCACATGTTCGAGTGCTAGTCGGTTATGACATAAAATTGGGGCAACATCGCCGCCATTTTCCAAAATTCAAGCCCATCGACTGGGCTGTAGGAAGGAGTTAAGGGAGAAAATGTAAAGCTTGATAAGACCACAAGGTCTGGTAATTGATGGTGGAGTGGCGAACTTCTTCAAGCTTAGCCCTGGTTGTTATAAATGTAATGGCATGGATATCGATGCTGCAGCCGCTAAACAGTAGACAAGACGCGACGGTTTCGTCGCCTTCCAATATCGCACATGACCTTCAGCTGTCCAAAGTGAAGCTTTTTCAGAACTGAAAGGTTGCCAGATACTTGCTTCTGCTGTATTGTCAGTGGGCCGCTCTCCACAGATTTACAGCAATCTACCCCACATGGCATTATGGCCTCCATCAATCAGACAGAAAATAGCAGGCTATCGGTACTATAGCAACATCTCCAACAGGGCCATTATTAAATTGAAAGCATTCTATGGGTGCTGGGCATTTTGGGCTTAATCTGAGCAAGCAACTGGTGTATAGCATCGAAGTCTTCACATTAGAGCAGGTGGTTTTTATTGATGAAGATCTCATCATTCCCATCAGCGTACCAGACCATGCGACCAAAGCATATCCAGGTTTTCCTAGCCAACTTACGTATGAATTCGCATCGTATTTGGTTCATAGTCTCCACACCAAAAGATGATAGACTATCGCCTTACTTCCCATTGTGTGTAGATGCACTAGGCATGCCATGAGATATCGTCTTGAAGAGTCTATGGTTTTAGGCTCTAAGCTCCGTCATGAACTAACATCCTTAGACTTCGTAAGAATAGCGGTGCCCTTGCTCTTTCCTGGACCCTAGAAGAAAATTCGAGGACTTCTTGGTGTTACAGTCAACATGTCACTGTTGTAGAAATTCAAGGTGTCTATGGTACAGACGTTTATAGCGATACTCTACCGAGTGTATCAAATCAAGGGATACTAATAAGACATACATTTAAAAACAATGGCCGGAATCGACAAGCCATTCACCGGGCGCTTACTCTTCAAACTAGATTGTTATATTGACAAGACATATGGAGCTCTTCTGCTTGAGAAATAAATGTTGCCAGCATATTCATGCTCCAGGTTCCAAGATGATGAAAAAGCAGCATGGATGCTTTTCGAGAACGTTGTGTGGTATATTGCCAAAGAGGTAGGCGTCTGACGAAAGTTTTCGCTCGGCGCTCGTCATCCCGAAGCGAGGCTGGAGCTTGAGCATCGCCATTTCCAGCCCCCCTCATCGCAGCTTCCACCACTCAATTGAAGCATTGCAGCTTCTCTATATCCTACAATGCGCCTCCAGCACCTCTCTCTGTTGTCTCTGGCCTTAGGAAGCTATGCAGCTACCCTGCAAACCGCGTCCTCAGATGTTACCACGCTCGATGTTTCCACATCTAAAGAGCTGCTTGCCCTACATAAAAAGCTAGTTGAGATTGAGTCGATCAGTAGTAACGAGCTTGAAGTAGGGACATGGCTAGCATTATATCTCGAAGATAACGGCTTCACGGTGGAGAAGCAAGAAGTCGCGAAAGACCGCTACAATCTTCTCGCCTACGGTAGCAAGCGCGATACTACTATTCTTCTATCTTCGCACATCGATACCGTCCCACCATACTGGCCATACTACTACAATGAAACCACCGACATCATCGGCGGCCGTGGAAGTGTGGATGCGAAGGCTAGTGTTGCGGCACAGATATTAGCAGTTATGGGCCTGAACAAGAACGGCGAGAGCAAAATCTTACGCGACGATATCTCGTTGCTCTTCGTTGTAGGTGAGGAGACAGGAGGAGAAGGAATGAAGACATTCAGTGCTTGGAAAGACCGTCCGCAGTATGACATTGTTATCTTTGGTGAGCCAACAGAGGGCAAGCTGGTCTGTGGTCACAAGGGTATTCTAGGCTTCACGCTCAATGCAACGGGCAAGGCAGCACACTCAGGCTATCCATGGCTCGGTGTAAGCGCTAACGATGTTTTGGTTGAGGCTCTAGGCACTCTTCTTGAGCTGAGACAGCATCTACCTTGGAGTGAGAAGTACGGCAACACCACTATGAACTTTGGCCGCATACAGGGCGGTGTAGCAGCCAACGTGGTTGCGGAAACAGCGAGTGCGAAGATTGCGACACGTCTTGCGGCGGGCACACCGGAGATCGTGTCAGGCCTCATCATCAACGCACTGAAGGACGTGAAAGCCCGCGCACAGAAGCAAGGCGGTGATCTGGACTTCGAATGGAGTGGTAACGCCTATGGTCCTGTCAACATCAATTGCGACATTGATGGTTTTGAGAAGTTGACCGTAAACTATGGCACTGATGTGCCAAACCTTGAAGGTGATCACAGACGGTATCTTTATGGACCTGGCAGCATTTTTGTCGCACATTCAGACCATGAAGCCCTGAAGAAGAAGGAATTGGAGCAGGCAGTCCTTGACTACAGAAGGCTTATCATTCAAGCCTCGAAGATGGAGCCTAAGAAACAAAGTCTATATACTGACGATGAGCAAGCTGAATTATAGATATCCTTAAACAAGTAGTGCTTGCTATGGGCATATACATATGAGGCTAAATATTGAACCTGACGGTACCAGCAAATTTTCTGTCGATAAACATGTCTAAATACATATGAGGAAATTAGATGCATACAGTAGTACCCAGAAATAATCTCTGCACAATGCAACACTTATGCGCTCAATATACACACTATGTACGCTGGAATCCTCAATCGCCTCTCCCCACATGCTTACTAAACAGCTTTTGAGCCCCACCTTTTAACATAACCCTGATTTTTGTGAACTTAGGAAAAAGATAAGTCGAGCCGCGAAGAATTTCTTTTCGGTAGACGAAAATAAAATATGATTAAAATATGACTGTAATATATAATTTTGCAGGCTCTTTCATCAAAGATACAAAACTCGGTTTTGTAGTGTAGCGGTTATCACTCCGGATTCTGATTATCTCAGTAATTTCCGGCAACCCCGGTTCGATTCCGGGCAAGACCTCTTTTTGGCTTTATTGGCTACCTTGATCAAACGTTGTGGAAGAACAGTAGCATCACTGAGATGTGGGTATCCCATGTATATTTTTAGAATGAACTGTATACACCTGGCGTGGATAAGCCGCTATAAATTAGATTAGATTGGATTGGATTTACATTTAACGTCCTATCTGAATCATAGACTGTATAAAGACGAGAAACGCAAAATGCGTCTCTGGTAACAAGGGGGTTTGTGTCATATGAGGGTGGTTTCTACACTAGTACAAGAGGTGATGTGAGTTGAGACCCAAGGGCCGATACAGTGCAAGCGGAGCAAGCAAAGCAAAAGGCAGAGGCAAGTGTGATATGAAGAAAGTGCCAGCCCAGTCCTCCATTCTTTCCTTCAAAAATTCAATATCGTAAGGCTTTGCTAGCTGCCTGGAATTGAGTTGTTGTCAAATCTCAGAGACTGACGGTCGGTATATTTGGAACTGCGTGCAGTTCCAGTCGTTGTGTTGTGGTGAAGAGCCGGTGCTCTGGCGAATCGGTAGTGCCTCTGCGTGAGTAGAAATGATTTTCGAATTGAGCGTAGCGTTGCCCTTGTTTTCAAACATCAGAAGTAAAGAGACTCCTGTTGTGATGCATGTCGTGGTTTTGAGGTGAAAACTCTGTGCTGTCTCACCACAGACAGTGTTCATCATCTCTATCATCGACAAGACGTCTCCGCGCTCGCTCTGAGCTCTGAAAGAGTCAGGTTCGCAGGCTTCACCACGTGGAGGTGCAGAGTCCGATTTCGAAGCCCGATGAGCCGCTATAGAAAGTATTGAGAATTGTTCTTTATTTACTCTATTCACCGTCTGTTTGCGCCTGTGACTCTTGCCAGTAGGAAAAACTTGATGAGGAAGCCTTTCGTGTGCCTTGCCTCCGGTCCTTGTTCAAAGCAGACACTGTAGTTGTCCTCTACATTTGACAGTCTGTACTACCGTTCTTTCCCCTGCTTCGGTGGGGGGGGGGGGGGGGTAGTTCCACGTTACCACTCTGATAGTTCTTCCACTCGCTGGTGAAATGGTATTCGGGATACGGCAATTACAGATAAACCATCTCTTTACTTGACTGAATTGGATTCATTGGTCGTTTTGTGATATGCACACTCACTTTACCCTATATACACTGTCCTCGGCACGCTAAAAATAGTGTACAACATAGAAAAGTGTAAAGACTGCGCAGCGCTGTAAGAATAGCGCGCCGTCTGGTATCAACTCCAATCTTAGGTGAAAACGGAATACGATGCGTGAACGCTGCAAGTAAATAGAATCGACATGACTGCGCCAAAACACCGAACATAAGTAGTCTCAGCAAAGGAACTTGTAGATTTTCTTCCACCTGGGCCACCTTTTTCTTTCTTCGCGTTCTTCCTCAATTAGCGTCTCAATGTTCAGCTCGCGGATGCCTGTATGCAGATCCATATTATGCGAGCGCACTACTGACGTGCGATAGTAGAACTTGTATGGGATGTAAAACGCAATTGTGACTGGCAACGCAAGATACACACTGAAGAAGCGCTGCAGTCGCTCCGATGTGGAGAGCTCGGCGTATTCGAACGGCGCAAAGGCGACCCAGAACTGTGCGATGAGGACCAGCAGGTTGAAGGCGAGGCCAACGTAGGAGCCGATCAGACCAGGTTGCGAGCGGAATGCAAGTTCAGACAAACTGTGGCCCTGAACGCGCCAACCTTTGCGAAAACGGATGTGTGCAAGGCAAATGGATAGCCACGTGAAAACGGCGGATAGTGCGGAAAGAGCAAGTAGCCAATTGAAGACATCGTCCCGAAGATTTTGATCTGCGCCTGCAAGAAAAGCGAGGAGGCCAATGACCAATGCGAAGGTGATAGAGACGAGAGGACGGCCCTGACGGTCTATGTAGGCGAAGATCTTAGGTGCTTGATGTTGCTCGGCCAGAGCGGCGAGTGTACGAGAGGAGCCATAGATGGAGGAGTTACCAACAGACAGTACAGCTATCATGATAACTGCGTTGAAGACGGAAGGGAGACCTTCGATACCTGCGTTCTGGATAGCGATGACAAAAGGGGAAGCAATAGCATTTGCGCCGTTGTCGTTCTGTAGGAGGCGTGGGTTGTCGTATGGCACTAGGAGGCCAACTATTGTGAGCGATACAATGTAGAATAGGGTGATTCTCCAGAAGACCTGTTTGACAGCAGTGGGTAACGATTTGCGAGGATTAGCGGTTTCTGCAGCAGCAAGACCAACAAGTTCAGTTCCAGAGAAAGCAAAGGCAGCATTGACAAAAACACTGCAAAGACCCTTGAATCCGTTGTGGAAAGGACCCGGGTTCCGCCAATACATGCCGCCGATATATCCACCTTCTGGTCCACCACCGATGTTGATAATAATTCCGAGAATGATGAAGCCAATAACAGCAGTGATTTTGATGATGGCAAAAATGAACTCGGCCTCACCGTACCCTTTGACACCGAACAGGTTGATGAGGACGATAAGGACCAGGAAGATGGCAACGTAGGCATTATTGTTGATGGCACCAGCACTGTCTTTCGTCCAGAACTCGATGGTGAATGTGGCAGCAACAATCTCCAGAGGTAATACAACAAGCCATTGTAGAGCGTAGTTCCAGCCCATAGCGAATCCCCATGCTGGATCGATGAAGCGCGTCGAGTAGGCCGAGAAAGAACCAGCAACAGGAAACAACACGGCCATCTCGCCCAATGCATGGACGGTGCAGTACAACATGATTCCTACCAGACAGTACGCTATCACTAGCGCACCTGGCCCGCCATTCGCGAGTGCTTGACCGGAACCAACGAAGAGACCAGTGCCTAACAAAAGTTTAACAAACTGTTCATGACTTGTGTGAGTAATGGAACAGCATGCATACCTATCGAGCCTCCGATTGCAATCATCTGTAGATGGCGACCTTTCAGTCTTCGCGCCAGGGGCGAATTTGCAGTGTTCGCTGCTGCTTGTTCGACATCGTATACGGTTCCATCAGCACCCAAACCACCCTTTGGTGTCACGGAAGAGTTCGGATCTCGTTTGAAACTGTCCAGCACCCTCATCGCTATCCCATCTCGATGTACCGAGCTCTCTCCGTAGTAGTCCGAGTTTTGCGATCCCCTTCCAAAGCTCTTTTCAGTGCCATACATATCGTCTTCGACGACCATTTTTGACGATTGTAACGGTGAAGATCCGGACGAGCGAGACAGAGAGAACTGCAGCGGGCGCTGCGAGCTCGAATGGTGTTGCCACAGTGCAGCCTGGGTTGTGACTGCTTATTCTCGTGGAAAGGACCCCTAGGAGATAAAGACGTCTCTTGTGCTTACGCCCAAATAGCAGGGCCCAGGCCTATTTGATACGGTGAGCTGCGCCTGTTCGACCAGGGTGAGTTGACCAGGGTGAGATGACCAGGGTTTAGAGAGACGGTAAGGAACGGATTAGGCGCCGGGTGTGGGAGAAGATTTGGGTTAGAGGGGGGAGCTTCTATCGCGGCATGGGTTGCGTCTATCTGTCACTGGCCCACGATCTAACGGCAGCAAGAGGACGTTTTGCCCGTGGAGACATGGCCTTCAAAACGGGACTGGAGTAAGGTGCATCACGCTTGCTGTGTTCCGCCGCCCACGAGGGCGCTGATCTCTTCAGCAGGCGATGAAAAAGGTCGCCCTGTGGTCCAAGAGAAGGCAGGGTTGATGGCGACAGCTGGCCAGTCTTGAACGCTTGGAGTCCAAGCAAGCCCCCCCACTGCTCATTACAACGCCTCACGGCGTGCGCCGACAACGAACCATGGAACGTCATCCTGTCACCCTTCAACCTTCCCAACTCACAGCAGCCTTTTCCATGGTTCGCGTCACACAAGTGCGGTGCCACAACCAAGTTCGTCTGGCGCCCATCGCTGTTGTCATGCTTCTCGACGTCTGGTGGCGCATGCCGTCCACTGTGCTCGAAGATGTCTGTGCATCTCTTCGCTATCAGCCGAGCCATAGATGCGGCATGTGGATGCAAGACCAGGCCCACGCTCCATCATTTTACATTTCATGCTTCATGTTTATCTTATCTTCATAACGAAATGAAAGATACTGATATGCTGGTTACCTGACCTTGCATCGAATGTCCTCAATGTTCAGTGCTCGAGTCCTTAGGTAACACCTTACGATCCAGCACTGGCACTCCCCAGACAACAATTGGCGGAGAACACCCCTGGCAGCCTGGGGTTGCTCCCTGGTACGAGTCCAAATATTGCCAGCAACACGATCTACAGGCCCATTCCAGCAATCGTGATTTACCAGGTGCAGACTTCGCGTAATTGTTCGTTGTCGAATGGCTGCAGCCAGTCCATACCGCTGCAATCTCTCCAGCGTGTTGACATAAAGAACACGTGAATAAGGCGTCAAGGCAAGTGATCATTGGAGATTATGCTTACCGGCTGTAGCTATTTTTTGCACGACAAGTTATTGCCAATGCAGCGGCTGTTCAGGAACAATCTTTCCTGGACCGCAACATGCAGGTATGGTTCTCACAGCAATATATCCACCCCTCGTTTTGCGTACCATCCTGATGGTGTCAGCATTTGGATGATTAAAAACGTAAGTACAAATTGAAGGATCTGCGCACTTCGTGCCGCAACTCAACGTCTTTGGGCTGTGCACCTCTCCAGCCTAAATGGTACAAGAGCTGTGTGACACTCTGCTTCTTCAATTGCATCAGCACCGCCCTGATGCGTTTCCGGCCGCATTGTACAACCACCTGAATTGGTCAGGTACGTCCACGTCTGCAGCAAACTGTTCGTCATCACAAAAAACTTCCGAGCCCTTTTGAGGTTTTGTCACGAGCAGATGTACGGGATGAATGCAGGTCCAGGGCGCAGGATCATGCCTTGGGCTCGTGCCTTCCCTTCCTGGCTAAGTTGATGCATGCCATCATACCCTGCACATTCGTAACTAGAAACGAGCAAGTCTGATGCCTCTTGTGTGCGGCATTTCTGTCTTGGATCACAGCTAAAATGATAAGAATTGGCGAGGCTCTGGTATGTCGCCGAAGGCCGCAGAGACGGTCCGACCGGTGCGCTCACGAGCTGCATTCTTGCTTCTTTCTTGCCGCATCTCTGTGCAACGGTACGATACCGATAGAAGTGCAGGCCTAGGCCTTCTCGTCTGGCGCCGCATCGCGATGTTACTGCAGAACTCGCTCCAACAATTACCATCACCCTCGATTGACTAAGCCCCTATTAACCTCCCTCCGCCAAATGTGAGACATCTCAATTGTATGTCTTGCCACCTGTCACTAACCTGGTAATGCCCATGCTGCTGTGCACCGTGATAAGAAAAGGACGACATTCGGTATCACGTCTGCCTCGCCAGCATGTCTATAGGAGAGAATCTTATAGCACGCCCGCGACCCGCAAGTTCGGCACTGGGGTCCTGCACGTGCACGTCGCGTGGCGATATCCTACTGTAACCACTTGGATCCGAGACCCTGAATCTGAACCCAACACATGCTTTTTGCGCAAGATGTTGCCATGTCAAAACATTTCCTTGCGGTACCCATCAACCAGGTAGCAGAACATGTCCTGCGTAAAGAGCGCGCAAGCGTCGATCCTCACGCACTGCGATCTTGCAGGCGCGCAGCAGCATTACCGTAAGCGACGACTCTTGTGTGGTGCAATGTGACACAACGTAGCCAGTGCGGATCTGATATCAGCAGCTCACTGGTACAGCAGCACAGCGATCTATTACGAACGCCAATGATCTTTGTTGTACTGACCACCGAATGAAACTACCACAAGTGAACCGATCCAAGGTGGTTGGCAAGTGCAGCGTAATGCTTAACACATTTCCAGTCGCACAACAAGGCCAGCAATTCGTTTTGTACTGGCTGTTACTTATCGTAGTACTGGACGCCATATGCGAGAAATACAGTCTTTGCCTAGCTACTTCATGTGCGTGTTCGCAGGCACGTGTCCTTCATACTACTGTGTCGTTGTCACGTGAGGCATACTCTTCGCTGGTTCTTTAATTAGGGCAATCGACCTTCAAAAACGACGCGAGTTACGAGAGTATTGTAAGTCGTATTTGAGCCTACAAACGCAGGGGAGGGTACGATGTTGATGTATACAAAGATATTACTAAGTTCTGGTGGAAGGGTAAAGATAGAGGAGGTATCTAGTCGCAACGAAAGGAAGCAAGAAGGGCAATCTATGCAAGGAAATGTAACAGCGATAGTAAAAAAAAAACAGAACATATGTAAAGACATGACGGGCGTTGTCATACCCAAGAACGGAAACGAAATGGACCACGAAACCGAAAATGCCCAGTAAGCCTACAAACAGCATAACACCGTCAAATGCTGAACGGACCGACAGCCCTTTCGATCTTATCCACCATTCACCCAGCTCTTTAGTTACGCTTTTGGTGGTGTAGGCGGTGGCCTCTCTGTCTCCTCGCCGTCATCATTAATATCGACAATAAACTCGCCGGGCTTCAGTCCCGGGCTAAAATCATCCACCTCTTCAATCTCCTCTTCCTCTTCCTCGGTAATGCCTGTAATCTCTCCACTTCTTCGTCCCTGCACACTGGCGCCTCTACTCCCCGTTTCTCCGCCACTGCGACTCCGCCACGGATTCGCTGTGTTTTGCTGCAAGTTTGGGCCTTTGAATGGCGAGCGTTTGCGCTTTGCGAAGATAAGACCGGGTGAGGGAGGGGGCGCGGTGCCGAATGCTGCGCCACCTTCGTTGAGGGTACTGATTCCTACGGACGGAGCGCCAGCTCGCACTAGTCTTATGTTTGATGGGAAGGTGGAAGATGTGGGCGTTGCTGGCAGAACCTTGATACTGTTGTGCGGGCTCTTTGTTTTGTGGGAGCTGATATGTCCGCTGACGGTGGATACGCTGGGCGAGGCAATGGAAGCAGATGATGTAGACGAGGCTTTGCTGTGAGTATGGTGGTGGTGCGGCATAGAGCGAATGCTGGATACGGATGAGGATGTTGACTTGCGGCCGCGCAGGCCACCAGATGAACGCCGATAAGAGGACCGTGGTGTTAGGGGTGCGGGCGATGCAGAGAGTCTGCGGATCGAGCCTGAGCCGTGAGTTGTTATCCGTGGGCGGAGAGGCACGTTGTGTGTCGATGGGGGCGGATGTGTATATACCGAACTGCGGTTTGCATTGCTGGTGCGCCGACCGCTCCGCGAGTCGCCTTGAGAGCGCGTGCTTTCTGGGATCTTTGGAGATCTTTCGCTGCTGGCCTTGGAGTTTGGCGAGCGTGCGCGCTTAGAAGTTTCCTTGATCCAGTTCCGGAGGGACAAGAGGTGGTTGATAAAGGGCTGCTTTCGGCGGCGTTTGGGGACGAAGCCGTTCGGATGAAGCAGGTCGGGATTGCTGCCTACGACCTGTAACATACTGCTGTGTGATCTTCGCTTGTGTCTGTCAAGGTCCTTTGCTGGCGGTGAGGGCCGGGAAGACGAGTTTGATTCTCGGACATAGTCTTTCTCGAGGGGTGGTGGAGGCTGCTCGCCGACATCGTTTGCACTCAAGCCAGATTCGAGGAGATCTGGGAGATCTGGGACAGGCGGCGCACCTAGGACACCCCGTTAATACACGCACATCATTCGGCAAGCTCACATATTTACCATGCGTACTCCGCCGGTTCATCGACCTCCCCCGACTCTTAGGGGGATCTCCAAGGACTGGGTAATGCTGACCTTCCTCATCTGTTTCTCTGATTGTGGGCGCAAGCTTATCAAGCCGACTGCTAGCAGCACTCAGCCTCCTCAAGCTCTTCGCCTCGGCCTCGCGCTCCCTTCGCTTGCGCTCCCTTCTCTTAGCTTTGCGTTCTTCCTTCTCTAGCAACAAAGCCCACCATCCAGCCAGTGAGTCGCACCGTTGCGCCAGCACGTTCTCAATAACCATATCAATGTCAACTCCAGCAGCTCGCATGCGTTGCAAGACCTCCTTCTCTAGCTCTGTTGAGAAAGGGGCAGGCTGTTGCAGCTTCAATGTCTCTTGCTGGCGCGGCGCATATTCGGATAACCACGGATTTTGAAGCACTTCAGCCAGCGTGGGTCGTAGAATCGGTCGTTTCGAAAGCAGAGACTGGCAGAGCTCCTTCGCTTGTGGCGGAAAACTATCCGGATATTTGGCATCCTCTTTCAATATCTTCATCTTTGTGACCATTTCGTCGTCGTCGTCAAATGGCAGTTCCCCCACCAACAGCGCATAGAGAATGATGCCCAAGCTCCACACATCGACTTTCTCGCCTGCATACTTCTCTCCCTTCAGCATCTCTGGCGCGCTGTAACACACCGTACCGCACCATGTTTGCAAGTAATTGCTCTTACCCTCATACTCGCGTGTAAACCCAAAATCAACCAACTTCACATCACCATGTTTATCCAGTAATATGTTTTCGAGCTTGAGGTCGCGGTGGACGCATGACTTATTGTGGACGTAGGAGACAGCGCCAACAAGTTGGGTGAATATGCGCTGCACTTTGGCCGGCTCGAGAGCACCATGCTTCAGAAGATAGTTGTAGAGCTCGTCACCGGGACAGTACTCGAGGACCAGCCAGACCAGCTCCTCGGTGACTATGACCTCGTACAGGCGCGCGATGTGTGGGTGGATGAACTGGCGGTGGTGGTGTATCTCGCGCGCAAGGTTGGCATCGTCTTTCTTCGCCGACTTGAGCACCACCTGTTGCCGTCAGTATGATCTGTTCTCATGCCTTCGTACCTGGTTGCTGCGCGCCTTGGATCCATTGCTAAGCTTGTGCGAGGCAAGATAGACTTTCCCAAAGCTGCCTTTGCCAATCAGCTTGCCCAACGTATAGTTGCCGACGCTCTTGAGGTCCGTAGCCGCAAACTCACTAGTCATGTAAGTATGTCATGTGCATGTACGAGGGGCTGTGTGGATACTTACTCAAGAAGCTGCTTGTACGAGTTTGCGAGCTGGAGGTTTGTCAGTATGCGTGTACATGGGGCCACCCTTATACTCTTCACCACCACGCACCTTCTTTCTCTGGGCCTGCTGTTCAGCGGTAGCCCTGGGATTCATGAGAAGCGCCACTTGTGCGTGGAGACGGGCGTGTTTTCGCCGTCATCTAACACCACCTTGGATCTGACGATTGGCCTGAGCCGCGTCGTGGTGAATGCCGCACAAGCCAAGTCCTGGTGCGTGAGATGAAACGGGGAAGTGCTGGCGAAAGAATATAGGGAGGACCGCACTTCGCCGAAATCTTCAGTTTGCAAGTCTGAGCTGTGAGTCTGCGTAGTCAACGATCATGGGAGACTGATGGCGTCCCCTGAACTCCGCGGCGGTGTCGCCTGTTGCCCCAATGGGCCCCCAGCGCAGATCCTCTCAGGGCCTTGCGGCGTCAGGGTCATTGCCAGCTGCAAGCTATATTTGCAATGGCGATAACTGATATTGTTTGCTAAGCAATTAAGGAAAAAATGAGGTGCACAGCAATATTTTGTGGTAATTCGTTGTACAACAGCCCCACGAGAATTGATCCGTGTACCCTGGGCACTTTGACGCAAACCAGCGCCGTAGTACTACTTGATGTGTTGACACTCAGCACAGCTTAAAGCTTACTCCCCACCGGTGCAGCCTCAATGTACGTTTGTCCCAGCCTAAGCATGTGCACCGCCTCGCTGACCATCTCATCCACAATTTGTTTTGCGGGTTTGATGTCCTTGATGACACCAGCAACCTGACCCATCAAGAATGGAATATCTACATCCTTCCCATCGTCCATGTCCTTTGCGAGCGGTACAATGCCCTTCTGTAGCAATTCCTTCATCTCTTCCTCTTTCGAATGCCATTCGTTAATGTAGTCATTATACTTGACTCTCAGTGGCCGCCCAGAAACGACTAGTGTCCGCCCTGTGTCTGTGAAGTCTGCAGAGATAACGTTCTCTTTGTGCATCTGTGAGCAGCCAGCTTCCACTGACGCAACGAAGCGTGTGCCGACCCAGACTCCCTGTGCACCCTGCATCAGGCTGCTGGCAAGACTTCGACCGTTGTAGATGCCTCCAGCTGCAACGACCATGGCGGGTTGGCCGGTGAGTGGTGATTTGTACTTGCGTGCGATGTCGACGACGGATGGGATGAGAATGCTATTGGCAATGTCACCGGTATGTCCTATGCATGTCAGTGTGAGCTGTGTCTTCCTTTATGATTCTACTTACCGCCACCTTCACCCCCCTGCGCGCATACAATGTCTACACCAGCCTCAAGTGCCTTGACAGCGTGCTTCGGGTGTCCGACCATGTTCATGATCAAGATTCCCGCTTCGTGAAGCCTCTTAATTGTGCGCGCAGGCGGCACGCCTACAGCGCTCACAAACAGCTTCGCGCCGTTCTTGATCGTAACTTCAATAAGGTCGTCGAGCTGCCCGTGCGTGTAATCATGGTTGGTCTTGCGTGCGCTGCCACCGACTTGGGGGAGCGCGAGGTCGACGCCAAAAGGTAATGATTTGTCTTTCAGGTTGCTCTTGAGATCGTCGATGATAGACTGTAATTGTTCGGGTGTGTAGCCAAGCCCTCCAATTACACCAAGTCCACCTGCGTTCGAGACGGCAGCTGCAAGAGGCCCTCCAGATGTGCGCGCCATGCCAGCAAGGATGATGGGGTATTGTATCCCCAAAAGCCTTGAGAGCGGCGTCTGTAGCGAAGGTGTCGACATTGTGAGAGATGTATGAGTAGCTGCTGTATAGATTATTCACCCTGGAAAGCTAACGAGGCACGAATAAACACTGGAACGTGGAGCGCGAAGCCAGAGACTGAGCTAGATACCAGGCGCATGTTGAATCCGGGGTTGTCAATGCTAAATAGCGGATGTTGTCAGCCGCTCGGAGGTGCAGCTCCCCCGCATACCAAATCGTGCCGAGGCGTTCAGGGACCTTTCGACTCGACACGACGGAGACTGTGCCGCAACCCCAAGATACCGAAAATCGCCAGACTATGAACGTCAGCATGCCCGACATGTAGACAACTCGGTTCCGTTAATGTTTGCATGTCCAGAGACTGGGGGAAACAATGGAATGGACGAGGCTGTGACATAAACGGAATGACAATAGAAGTGAAGCGACGAGCAGTCTGACTAGATGTCATTGCCTTGCGAAGAATAGTATACAAC
This sequence comes from Leptosphaerulina australis, assembly GCA_026120165.1. NCBI lineage: Eukaryota > Fungi > Ascomycota > Dothideomycetes > Pleosporales > Didymellaceae > Leptosphaerulina > Leptosphaerulina australis. Next base: position 90,887 of record JALRMI010000024.1, read on the forward strand.
GTTGGGCAAAACCAGTCGTATCTTGGGACGTTCTCTTGCTCTCAATACCGCACGACTGGCAAACATTGCGCGTATTCATATCGGAGATCAGTCAAGATGCTCGTAGAATCTGCCACGCAGTGGTGTGTGACGCTGTACCAAGGTAGCAGGAAATCGCTCAGATAGACTGGCTTCGGTTTCTAAGACGTGACAATTAGCGCTTGACTCCATTTATCTGCCCATTGGGCTGTTTATGGCTAGCAATCTTGCCATTCACAACGTTCTGCGGCTGTGGTGGAGGCGGTGGTACGGGCCCGAACGGCCGACGTTCTGGTACGGGTTCGATGGCATCCTCTTCAGTGTCGTCGTCGTACTCGCCACTCCCTTCGTCGTCCTCTTCGTCTTCATAGTCGTACTCGCTCTCTGTAACCTCTTCATCTTCTTCCAACTCAGCCATAGGCACTTGGCCCCGCCCTTGCGCCTGCATCCCGCGACACAGCGTTTCTAGGCGAGCGATTTTTTTGCGTTGATCTTCAGCCTCCTTTGTCTTTCTCGCAAGCTCTTCTTGCATCCTTTGCCGCTCCTCTACCATCTCTCCAATGTTGCGGTTCGTGATCTCTTTATGACGTTGTAGGTTTTGGTTCTCTTTTTCGAGACGCTTAGTTTTCTTCGACATCTCCTCCATCTCCTTGCGGAACGTCAGAAAGAGATCATTGGAGTTGTTGAGTGTTTCCTCAACCTGCATCTAGTCAGTATTAACCAAGATGCTACCAGAACAACGATGGGGGCCAAGGAGGAAACTCACCTGCTTGAACTTTTCGACATAGATGTTGAGTTGGGTCCTAAGCTCGGTTTCGGTTTGCGAGAAGGTCGACACTTGTCTCGTCAACTGGTGTGATTTGGAAGACTCGGCCTCTTGCTGCTTGCGCTGCTGTTCCAGTCGTGCCATTTGATATTGTATCTCGAGTTCTTTGGTCCGGAGGAGAGAGTGAAACTGTAGCTCACGCATTTCGTACTGATCAATGAAAGATTTAAACTTCAGTCGAAATCTGATGGCTGTCAGCATTCGTGTCACATGCGTTGCACCAGTGTACTTGCGCTTCATCCAGTTCGAGATCGCGGTCGTCTTGACGTTCAGGCCCTTCCGCCACTCTAATACAATCGTCAACTTCTGCAATCAAGGTTTCGAGACGTGTGTGCAACTCGTGTCTAGCAGTCGACTCGCTATTCTCAAGTTTGTGCAGCTCATCCTTTAGCTTTTTATTCTCTTTGGCAAAGTCTCTTGAGAGTTTGTCGAGTTTGTCCTTCATAGTAGTAACTTTTGTCAGTTCTGACCTCTGTGCGTCCTTCTCTTTCTGTAGCTGATCGCCGCGTTTCTTCGCCTTGGAGTGCTCCCGTTCCATGCGCTTCATGTCGGAGAGCAGCTCGGTGTACTTCTTCTGTAGCGCCGTCAACTGGGACATGGGGCCGTCCATGTTCGAGAGAAGCGAAGCGATTTCGCGGTTCGCCTTCTTGACTTCACGTTCTGCAGAGATAAAAGTCAGCCAATGGCCTTCCGAAAATGCAATGACGTGCCATCTGCCATGTCGCATGTCTTTTCAAGACTACTACCCCATGGTACGCAAACACAGCAAGTGGCACGCGACATAGCCTCTTCGTTCGCCCCATGTATAACGAAAAAGTATTCACCCACCGACTTCGAGTTCCTGCTCCTTGTCCCCTGCAGCATCGAGCTCAAGTTGCGCAATTTTGGCCTGGATTTGCTTCTGCTGTTCTGATGGATCGGGCGCCTTCTTGCCCTTGGCCTTCTTCGCCGGCGCGGGCGCCGGGTTATGCTGAGCAGGAGCCATAGCTTGAGACGGCGAAGCAGAGGCGCTGCGACTGGGATCAGGATGTGGGCGTGACTGAGCAGACGGTTGTCGTTGCTGGGCTACTGTGGCCATATGATCGTGAGAGCTCGGTGCGGCGCTTCGGTGTCGGATTTGCCCTGATACCGTCCTCTACTGACAGCCGACTTTCTCAACCGGAGTCGAAATATTGAGAAGTATTGAGAAATAACTCTTCACGTGTCACAAATGCGCATTCGTGGTCGCAGCCGTGGTTCTCAAGCACGATGCGCCCAGTGAGGGATTCGTCCACTGATGTCTCGGATTGTCTTCGATGCTTGCAGGGAGTCTCCAGGCGCGCTACAAGACTCTCTAAATATATATCTGTTTCGAAGATATGTACAGTATTGTGGTCGCGCCGGGTGGGGCAAGGGGTGATCGGGCAGTGTCTCGCGATGGTATGCAGCATGGATGTGGAGGGGACCTCGAAGTGCAAAGTCCTTAGTAGGGGACCGGACAGCACGACAAGCTTCTCCAGATAATCCCCACCACGTTTCCTCATTCTACTACAAACACCAATATGTCAGATCACTATCTCAAATTAATTCTCCCATATGCAATACATGATTGCAGCATTTGCAGGCAGTACAGCGACTTTGAAGCTTAGTAATTGGCATTTTGCCCGAGTAGTCCAGACGAGTGGTAGCATGCACTGACCAATCGGGATGGGAGGCGACGATGTCATGGATGCTTCGACTCTTCTGATATTTCCCACGTTGTTCATACGAGAACTTCCATCTCATCTCGAATATGCTGCGCACCGCTCGACTGCAGCTCCATAATACCCGGGCGATACGGTCGAATATTCTGCGACCGGCACGAATCATCACACGAGGATATGCAGCAGTAACAGACATCTCCAACTTTCCACAGGTGGGAGAGCAGCTCCATGGCTTCACTCTCAAGCGCGTCAAACAGGTGCCAGAGTTAGAGTTGACTGCATTGCACCTACAACATGATAAGACCGGCGCCGAATACTTGCACATTGCGCGTGATGATGCAAACAACTGCTTCTCCATTGGCTTCAAGACCAACCCGCCGGACGACACTGGAGTGCCTCATATCTTGGAACACACAACACTGTGTGGCAGCAAAAAGTAGGGACTCGGTGTGGCTACATGCAAAAATCAGCTAACAACATCTAGGTATCCTATCCGCGATCCTTTTTTTAAGATGCTGCCGCGCTCATTGTCCAACTTCATGAACGCCTGGACCTTCCCTGACCACACTGCCTATCCTTTCGCCACTACAAATGCACAGGATTTCCAGAACCTCATGTCTGTGTACCTTGATGCGACACTGAATCCTTTGTTAAAGGAGAACGACTTTACACAGGAAGGGTGGCGCATTGGGCCTGAGAATCCTCTCGCCGCAGAACCAGACGACCCAAACGCAAAGAAATTGGTTTTTAAGGGTGTTGTGTACAATGAAATGAAGGGACAGACCTCGGACGCTAGCTACCTGTTCTATGCCCGCTTCCAGGATCATCTGTTCCCTGCTATCAACAACTCAGGTGGCGACCCTCAGAAGATCACCGACTTGACCTGGGAACAATTACGCAAGTTCCATGCTGACCACTACCATCCTAGCAACGCGAAAATCTTAACTTATGGGGATATGCCGTTGGCCAATCACTTGAAAGAGGTGGACGAGCGACTGAGCAGCTTCGATAAGATAGCGGTGGATCAAGAAGTCAAGGCACCCATTGAGCTCACCAGCCCAAAGGAGATCACAGTGCCTGGGCCTTTGGACCCTCTGATACCCCAAGACAAGCAACACAAGACATCCGTCACATGGCTGATGGGTGACACGGCCGACTCTGTGGAGAACTTTGCGCTAGGGGTTCTCAGCAGTCTACTTATGAATGGCTACGGATCTCCTCTATACCGCAACCTGATAGAATCAGGTCTCGGTGCCGACTTTAGTGCGAATACTGGCTATGACAGCGCAGGTCGAAGGGGAGTCTTCTCGGTCGGCTTGGATGCTGTCAAGGCCGAAGATGTACCCAAGGTTAGGGAGACTATTGTCAGGACCTTCCAAGAGGCGCGAAAAAACGGCTTTGACAAGATCAAGGTCAACGGCATCCTCCATCAGCTGGAGCTCTCACTGAAGCACAAGACAGCCAACTTTGGGATGGGTATCATGCAGCGACTGAAGCCCAGCTGGTTCAACGGCATCGACCCTATGGATGCGCTCGCATGGCAAGAGACCGTTGATGCCTTCCAAAAGAAGTACGCTGAAGAAGGATACCTGGAGAGCCTCATTGAGAAGTATTTGCTCACTGACAACACCCTCACCTTTACCATGAAGCCGTCCGAAACCTACAGTCAAGAACTCGTGGAAGAGGAAAGTCAACGGTTGGCGCAGAAGATCTCCGAAACAACCAGCAAATTCTCAAGCGAAGAAGAGGCACAGAAGTACCTGGAGAAGCGCGAACTGGAGTTGCTTGAGGTTCAAGAAAGGGCAAGAAATGAGGATCTCAGCTGCCTTCCCACTGTACATGTCAAGGATATCCCGCGAGAGAAGGAGAGAAAACCTCTTCGCCATACCAGCATCGGCGATGTCGAAGTGCAATGGCGCGAGGCTCCCACGAACGGTCTGACATATTTCCGTGCAGTGCACAGGTTAGAGAACCTGCCAGACGAGCTGAGAGAGTTGATTCCATTATTCACCGATGCTCTCATGCGTCTAGGTACAAAAACTAAGACGATGGAGCAGCTGGAAGAGTTGATCAAGCTCAAGACCGGGGGCATCTCGGTTGGCTACCACTCCAACCAGTCGCCCCTTTCGCTCGACTCGTATGAGGAAGGCATAGCTTTCTCTGGCTATGCCTTTGACCGGAACATCCCTGACATGTACGAGCTTCTGCGAACAATATTGCAAGAGACAGACTTTGAAGGGCCCGAAGCAGAAAAGAAGATTCGGGAACTGCTCCAAAGCTCATCGAGTGGCGCCATCAACACCATCGCTTCCTCTGGCCACTCATACGCCATGCGGTATGCCGAAGCAGGCATCAGCTCAGTCGGTCGCCTGTCAGAGCAAACCGGTGGTCTGACTCAAGTTAAGTTCACTACGAGCCTCGCCTCACTTGAATCCCTCGCCCCGATAATTCAAAAGCTCAAGGCCATCCAATCTTTCGTCATTGCGAACAACTCCCATTTCCGCGTCGCTCTAAACTGCGGTGCTGAGTCTGCAACACCCAACCAGCAAGCGCTCTCGAACTTCCTCTCTACTCTGCCTAAATCCGTATCTGTACCCACAACATCTCAGGAGAACACCTACCCCCGCAACGCGAAGTCCTTTTTCCCCCTTCCTTACCAAGTGTATTACTCTGCCCGCGCTGTGCCAACAGTACCATACGTTGACCCGGCCGGCGCACCCCTCGAGATTCTGGCCAAGCTACTCACCTTCAAGTCGTTGCACCCGGAGATCCGTGAGAAAGGTGGTGCATACGGCGGCGGTGCATACGCACGTGGACTCGGGGGTGTGTTTGGGATGTACAGCTACCGCGACCCCAACCCGCAAAACAGCATGAAAGTCATGAGCGAAGCAGGAAAATGGGCGCGCGATCGTGCATGGAGCGCGCAGGATCTGGAGGAAGCTAAACTCAGCGCATTTCAGGGGTATGATGCACCACAAAGCGTGTCGAAAGAGGGTATGAGGTTGTTCCTTTCTGGCATCACGGACGAGATGCTGCAGACGAGGCGCGAGCAGCTGCTTGATGTCACAGCGGCACAAGTACAAAGCGTAGCCGATGAGTTCCTTGTCAAGCGCGTCGAGCAGGCGAGCATTGCGGTTTTGGGCGAGAAGAAGGATTGGGTGAGTACGGAGAGTGGATGGGAGATTAGGGACTTGGGAATGGCGGAGAAGATTGAGGAGATTGCGATGGCGCAGGGGTTGGCGCCCGAAGCTGCTGCGGCAGCTTAATCTAATGTACAATACTCTACTCTTGCATCATCGGCGTTAGATAGCATAGCACTTGGGTAAGTGCAACGCATGACACCTCCACGGTCTGCATTACGCCTCCTTTCTTCCCATGTTTCTACCACCTTCCTGCATGCAGCGCATGAACAGATCCACAGACGTCTGGCTTTTCCCGTAGCTACGATGGTCTGTCCCCTCTCCTACAGGGGTGCCTGCGCAAGAACAACATGCGCTATCCACCCAGTGCTGTCGCTTGGGTGAAAGCGTAGCACTTCCTTTCAGAACTGCCTGCCGAGTTAGACCTTTCTCCTGGCAGACTAAGTGTGAGAGCACAATCCGACACATTCATGTTCATAGGTATTGGACGGTATGTATGTAGTGCGAGTAGCAGCGACATGTCCGATTCGCAATTAATGTCTACCTTTTTACCCACTACAAGAAGTCTCCTTGATAATTCCATGTCCACTGGCTTTGGAGAGTGGCCTTTGAAACCCTCTTTCCTGAATCCGCGCACACAACTTCTTGACATGATTCCACTCCCAACAAGGCCTCAAAATCCGCCATCTGATTCAGACCTCAAATCTCTTGTTGGCCGCGTCAGGAGGATGTCGTATAGGACTAGGTTTCAAACAAGTGTGCGGGAGACGTGAGCTGCCTGGTGGGTTCTACTCATTGCTGACTGCTTGCACAAGCGCGCCCTTTTCAGCCTCGTCGAGTCCGTTCAGCTTGGCCATATCGTCATCATCGAGCTCGAAACCGTAGAGGTCAGCATTGCTAGCGATCCTGGACGGTGTGTCGCTTTTGGGAAGAGGGACGAAGCCTCGTTGTAGACTCCAGCGAACAAGCACTTGGGCGTCGCTCACGTTGTGCTTTTTCGCGATGCCGTTCAGTGTCTTGTCCTGTGCCTTCTGGTTGCGGACAAGTGGACAGTAGGCTTCGATGACAATATTATTCTTTTGGCAGTATTCAACGGCAGATTTCTGCTGGCACCAGGGATGAAGCTGAACGTATTTGTGAGCAGTAGAAGATGAATGGAAAAAGCTCGAGATACCTCAATCTGGTTGATGGCAGGTGGCCAGATCTTGCCAATTTTCTTGATCTCCTCAATGTGTCCAATACCGTAGTTGCTGACGCCAATCTCGCGTACCTTACCTTCCTGCTTTGCCCTTTCTAGTGCAAGCCACATCAGTTTTCTCTTTTCAGGACCCGCGTTGGGGCTGTGGATAAGGAATAGATCCACATATCCATCTTTACCAGACAGCTTCTCAACGCTCTCCAAAACCTTCTTGTATGTCGAGTCGACATTCTCACCCGGGCTGAGGATCTTGGTTGTGACGAAGACCTCCTCACGCTTAAGACCAGACTCTCTTAGAGCTTGTCCAACCTGCTCCTCGTTTGCGTAATACTGCGCCGTGTCGATGTGTCGGTAGCCGGCCTTCAAGGCAGCTAGACAGGACTTAACGCATGTCTCTGGGGGAGACAGGTAGACACCAAAACCAAGCTGTGGGATCTGGTGAGGAGAATTGGGGAGGGGTATCTTGGAGTCCAGGCTGAGCCTTGACATTGTGAGAGTGTTCTTAGTGGTAATCGAGTGGTGATATCGTGTACGAGTGATTGATGGGGCGCAAATGGCAAAACGTGGTGAACAGATGAAACGAGTTGTAGAGAACATGAGAAGAAGTTGCAGACTGGACAGCTTTTACCATTCGTTACTGCCCTGGCGGCTCTAAACGCCGCCCTGTGCATGACGGACACTCTTCTGGGCAGTCCTGATGTCATTGTATTGGAGCTCTGTAAGCTAGACTGTAGGTCTCATCAATAGACTGAATAATTACGTGTATGTCTGAACATAGAACTTGAAAGTTTTTTTTTAAATAGAAATCTGTTTGAAAGAGCTTCGATTGAGTCTCATAGAAGCTTTGCTCTGCTACTGCTTGTTTACGTGTGGATGTTGTTTGCCCCTCCATCACGCTTGGTGGGGCTAAATTAGCCCCGCGTCAGGAACGTGGTGCTTGCTTTAAACAAAGCAACCTAAGCTTGTCATCTTGAATTTTTCTGCCTAAGCAGAGAGTCTCCTCGACGTTTGAGTTCTCAAAACAACATGGTGCTCCAAGCCATCAAGTACACCCGGGGTCAGCTCGAGATTCTTGACCAGCTCAAGCTTCCCCATGCGGAAGAATATGATCACATCTACTCCAGCACCGATGCATGGCATGCAATCAAGGAAATGCGAACACGAGGAGCACCTGCGATTGCGATCGTCGCTGCTCTGGCCTTAGCAGTAGAGCTTACAAATATGAAGCTCTCCCCAGTGGCAGAGGAGGTGAAGATTTTTATTATTGAAAAGCTGGACTACCTGGTCACCAGTCGACCGACTGCTGTGAACCTCGCAGACGCAGCAGGAAAGTTGAGGAGGATTACCGAAGATGCTGCTGCGACAGGGAACGCCAGCGGAGATGCTGTGAGGGAGGCGTATATCCAGGCTGCAGAGCAGATGCTTATTGATGATGTGAGCGACAACGAAAACATTGGCAAGCATGGCGCCAAATGGATCGTGGAGAATACAGAAGCTGGCAAGAAGGGGCCAGTAAGCATGTTGACGCATTGCAACACTGGGTATGTTCTTGTCATCGAACTAGGATTCGACCATTAACTTCTCTAGATCACTTGCAACAGCTGGATACGGGACTGCTCTAGGCGTTATCCGCTCATTGCACTCCAACGGATCGCTAAAGCATGCGTTTTGCTCAGAGACCCGCCCATACAACCAGGGTTCGAGGCTGACAGCTTTCGAATTGGTACATGACCAAATACCAGCCACTCTAGTCACAGACTCCATGGCTGCTGCGCTGCTCAGACTTCGAGGTGACAGCGAGAACATTGCTGGAATTGTTGTTGGTGCCGATCGTGTTGCTGCGAACGGTGACACCGCCAACAAGATTGGCACGTACTCTTTGGCTATTCTTGCAAAGCACCATGGAGTCAAATTCCTTGTCGCTGCACCGAGGACCACCATTGACTTGAAGACCAAGTCCGGGGTGGACATTGTTATTGAAGAACGACCTGGTAAAGAAGTAACCCTTGTCAAGGGACCTCGACATGATGGTGTCAACTTGGATCTCGGAGTCGTGGAGACTGTCAGTATTGCAGCGAACGGTATTGGGGTGTGGAATCCAGCGTTCGACGTCACTCCCGCCGAACTGATCGATGGCATTATCACCGAGGTGGGTGTGTTCGAGAAAGACAGCGAAGGTGTATTTCATTTGGAGGACGCTTTCCGGGCTAAGGGCTCCGTGGTGAAGCCTTCGACAGTTGGAGGCCTGTAATTCCACAAGAACAGGCTCATGTGAATAGATACCCAGATAAACCAAAAGTATGATTTCTCCTCATAACAACAAGGCGTTGACCATGCATAGTTCCAATATTTCTAACTTCATAACATGTGATTATTGCCTTGTATGCATTTGTGGGTATCATGGAGTTGAGCATCGAGCAGATGTCGAAGCTTCGAGGACACGGAGCTCCCAAGATAGCCCGTATATAGGTACAATAAGAACATTTTGTCCCTCCAGTATCTTGTCTGCTGACTGATAGCACGTTTAATGTGCCTCACGAGCTCTTGGATCCGTCCTGCAAAGATGGCTTCTCACTCGTTGATGAGGCGCCGGCCTGTATGTCCTTCTCAGCCTTCTCAGCCTGAGCAAGAAGCTCTTCAATCTTCTTCTCCAGTGAGTCCAGGTGACTTTCCAGCGCGGATGCGGTTCGTTCGCCTCGAGCAAGTTCCTTCATTGCCTATTGTAGCCATCAGCAGCTGCCCTAAGAGTCAAGACGCTCGCATACCTCGGCAAAATCAGCCTCTGTGGTCGGCGCCGGCGCTCCGTTCTGCTCATGCGACATTGTGGATGTGATGCAGGGACGTTGCCGTTGCGTTGGCTTAACCAAACGCGAATCAGTAGCCAATGCTGGATGACGAAAGCTCCTGGCTTAGCGCGACGGGACCTGGAGAGAGCAACAGCACAGACAGCAACCCAACCTCACACATCACCCTCTTCACTCATTCACGTGCAATACTTTCTCTATCTCTAATACCAACTCACATGCGCACCTCTCGAGCCGTCTAATCGACCCGCGACCGCTCGCTCACCATGTTTTCTGGGTCCAACTCATACTTAGGGGGGGGGAACAGTACTCGAGGGCCACCGCAACCTCAGTATGGCCAGCAGCAGCAGTTTGGCCAACAACAGGGCTTTCAGGGCGGACTTGCGCCCCAGCCGACAGGCTTTGGGCAGCAGCCACAGCAGACAGGCTTCGGAGGAGGTCAAATGCAGCCAATGCAGCAGCAGTTCACTGGCTACCCGGGACAGCCGCAAGGCTTTGGACAGCAGCCTCAACAGCTGCAGTCGCAGTTCACTGGCTACCCGGGACAGCAGCAGAATCAAGGCTTCCAGCAGCAGCCCCTCCAGACCGGTGTGCTACAGCAACAACAACAGCAGCAGCAGCAGCAGCAACAAGCTCCCCCGCAGCCACAGAGACCCCAGCCCACAGGCATGACCTCGTCCGCAATGGCCGATTCTTTTAGAGGAACTTCGTCCTCGGTGCCACCGCCAGTTCCTGCGAAGACAGGCAGCAAGATACCCAGCATTCGATTGTCATTCATCACAGCGCAGGACCAGGCCAAGTTCGAGCAGCTCTTCAAGTCTGCTGTAGGAGACGCCCAAGCTCTGTCTGGAGAACAGGCGCGGGACTTGCTTCTGCGGTCGAAACTGCCAGGAGATGCGCTTGGGCATATATGGACGCTCTCTGATACAACCAAGTCAGGACAACTCCTGTTTCCTGAGTTCGCCCTCGCCATGTACCTCTGCAACCTGAAGTTGACTGGCAAAGAACTTCCAAACAGCCTGCCTGACCGCGTCAAGAACGAGGTCTCGAGCATGGTTGATATCATCTCCTTCAATATTGCCGATGACCAACCGAGCCGTCCTACCCCGGCAAGCAACGCCCCCTCGTTCAATGAGCCCCCCACAATCCAACAGCCGCAGCCACAGCAATCTAACAGCCAGCTGCTCTCATCGTTAGCCCCTCAACCGACTGGGTATGGCCAGCAGCCTATGGGCATGCAACCTACGGGTGTGCAGCCGCAGCAGACGGGCTTTGGCCAAGTCATGGGAGGCAGCTACAATGGTCCACGTCCCCCAATGCCCCCAATACCTACCGGATTTGGCAACAACAACTTGGCCGTTCAACAGACTGGCATGGCACCGCTCAATGCTCAACCAACAGGTATGCCTGGTCAGTGGGGATTAGTCAACACTCCTTCTACAGGTCTTCCCAACATTGAGGCACTTGCAGGGCGCATGATGCCACAAACTGGACGAGAGAGTGGTAACCAGACAACCGCTGGACTTACTGGTAACGCGACTATTCCGTGGGCTATCACAAAGGGAGAGAAGAAGCTATATGATGACACCTTCAAAGCTTGGGATGGTATGGGCAAAGGCTACATTGCCGGTGCGCAGGCTATTGAGATTTTGGGTCAAAGTGGTTTACCAAAAGCTGATCTGGAGAAGATTTGGACCCTTGCTGATTCGGCGGATCGTGGTCGTCTCAATTTGGATGAGTTCGCTGTCGCAATGCATCTTATCTACCGCAAGCTGAACGGATACCCTGTTCCAAACCGTCTGCCGCCCGAGCTGGTTCCACCGTCCACACGCAACATCAACGATTCGATTGGTGCAATGAAAAATTTGCTTCGTGGAGATGCAGAAGATAGGAAGAATTCTGGCGCGTTCCTTCAGCCGCAGCGTACTGGCGTCAGCTACCTCAAGACGCACTCCTTCCGCTCTGGGAGTCCAGCAGCCGGAGGCCGAAAGGATGCCACTGTTTTCCGCAACAACGATGACAATGCTGGCTATCGCTCAAGTGCAAGACACCGTGTAGGCGGTGGTGGCCGGTCTCCCTCGCCAGCTTCCGGCGCGTCCTCGCCTGCCTCAGGGCGCTCTGACGAAATGTCTTTGGAACAGCTCAGAAAAGCGGTGAAAGAAAAGCAGATTTTGTTGGATGCTATGGATATCCAGGACGAGAACGCTGCTGACGACGATGATGCTCTTGACCGACGGGACCGCAAAGAGGCTGAGGAGTTGTACCGTCGCATCCGCAGAGTTCAAGAAGACATCGATGCTCATCCCAAAGCGTCACTGCGAAGCAATGACTCAGACGCGGAACGTCGTGCGCTCAAACGACAACTTCAGACTCTGACAGACCGTCTGCCTGAGGTTGCGTCGAACGTACGACGCATTGAGCGCGAGATTGCTGATGCCCAGCTCGAGCTCTTCAGACTCAGAGATGCCAAGGCGCATCCTGGATCAGCATCAACGATTGTTGGCACAGGACCGGGCGGCACGGTCACGGAGTCTGACCGATTGAAGGCGCGCGCTAAGGCCATGATGCAAGCTCGCTCCGCTGCCTTGACTGGTAAACCTGTTCCTGCTGGTGATGACACAGGTGCGGCGACCGAGCGGCTTGAGAAGGAACAGTCCCGAATTCGATCTGAGAAGGAGAACAACGAGCGCATGATCCGTGATGTGGAGGACAGCGTCAAGGAATATACCAGGGGATTGGAGTCCAGCCTCAAAGAAGGTGGACATGACAACCGCAGCGAACACGAGCGACGCAGATGGGAAGAGGCTCTTGGCGTTGAGGATGAAGTTAAGGACTTCATTTTTGATTTACAGCGAAGTAGCCGTGCCGCCCGCATCCGCAAGGAAGACCGGTCTCGTGATACTGGTCGCTCTTCGTCGCGCACAAATGAGGCTCAGTCTACCTCCCGCTACGAGAGCCCTGCTCGTACTGCTGAATCTCAACGCTCGACACCCACATCCAGTGGTGCATCCTCATATAAGACACCAGCGGAACGAGCAGCATTCATCAAACAACAAGCTGAGCAGCGCATGGCTGAACGCTTGGCGGCTTTGGGTCTTCGAGCTCCGGCCAAGGCCGGCGAAACCCCTGAGCAGCGTGCTGAACGCGAGAGGAAAGAACGAGAGGACAAGCTGAAGCAAGCTGAGGAAGAAGATGCGCGGCGTGAGCAAGAAAGACAGAGAAGGCTTGAGAGCGAGTCTACAGCGCCTCCAGCTCCGTCTAAGGCAGCCGGCAAGAAGCCAGCTCCTCCTCCCCCAGCTTCGCGCAAGAATAAAGCCGAGGTTGCACAACACGACATACAGCAAGCAGAGGCCGAATCGAAGAGGGCAGAGAATGAGATCGCTGAGCAAGCCCTTAGGGAGCAACAGGCGGCCCAGGAGGCAGAGACCAAGCGCATGGAGTAAGTTAATCAAGCAGCAAGTTATGATTATCACTAACAACTGAAATAGGGAGGAGGAACGTCGGCAGGAAGAGGAGCTGATCAAGGAGCGTGAGGCTGCCCAAGCTCGACTGAAAGCTTTGGAGGAACAGGTGCAACAGGGCAAGCTCAAGAAAGCAGAAGAAAAGAAGCGTAGAGCTGGCGCACAGAAGGAGGAGAAGGAAAAGGAAGCGCGGCTGGCTGCTCAGCGTGCCGAGATTGAAGCTGCTCGTGAACGCGAGCGACAGCTACAGCTCCAGTTGGAAGCTCTCGATGATGAGGATTCTTCTGATGACGATGGTCCTCAGGACATTACACCACAAGAGACTACTCCAACCGCAAGTCAGGAGCTGCCGCGAAGCACAGCACCACCGTCAGCGCCGTCCGCGCCACAGCTCCCAGGGTCGTTCCCAAGCCCACCCGCATCGTCGGTGACCAGTCCTCACCCTATCACTGGAGGCGAGACCACCAATCCTTTTTACAAGAAAATGGCTATGTCTTCTCAAGACAACAATACGCCACCTCCCCCTAGCAATGCCAACGAGGTATCTACGAACCCGTTCCATCGCCTGACGCAAGAAAACGCCAACAAGACCGCCTTACCAACATTCAACGAACCTGCTGTGCCATCGGCTCGCACTAGAGGACGACAGGACGACGACGATTGGTCTGTCGTTGACTCGGATGATTCATCATCCGATGAGGATGAGGCCCCTACACATGGAGGTGCCAAACACTTAGCCTCAATTCTGTTTGGCACGATGGCACCGCCGCGCCCGTTGTCCTCCCTGGACAACAAAGACTCTCGTGCTGAAAGCCCTGCCGTTGCTTCTCCGCCACCAGGTATCCCTCCTCCCCCACCGATGCCTGCAGGCTCTGCACCGCCCCCACCTCCGGGTCCACCCCCACCACCTATGGGAGGTCCCCCTCCACCACCAATGCCAAGCATGAAGGCATCTGGTGGCTTGCCGGACCGCGGTGCTCTTCTGGGTCAGATCCAGGCTGGTAAGGGACTGCGGAAAGTTGAAACGAAAGATAGGAGTTCTTCGTCGGTTGCTGGTAGAGTTTTGTAATGAGTGGAAACCGTGCAAGCCTGTGAATAAAGATCATAATATTACTGTTGCCCTTTTAACATGTTCATATTTGAAAACTAGTAATGTTCTGTAGTAGTCGTTTCGAGTACAATGTTTGTGTTTATCTTTAAACACTGGTAGACTCGGATTTAAGAATCTTGTCGCCTCAGAAGTGCTCGCATAGTAAGTGGATCGGACCCAAGTCGTCAAGGACCGGCGGAAGCGTGAGGATCTGGAGATCGTGGGGCAGCCCGCTGCAGTGGGACCCCCTTGTCCTTAAACCAACCTCGCGTGTAACTCTTAGATATTTTCTCATAAGTGGCGACAGACCAACATGAGATTGATATTCTGCTTTTTCTGTGGGTTGCCATCAGATCTGCGAAACGGTCCAACCCACCATCTCGAAGCAATCGAGCCACGAGTTCTCCGCGGAGCGCGCTGACTATACCAACAACCAACATGTTTCATATATAGAGAGCACACACTAGTCAAGCTAGTAATTTGATAACTAGGTGGCTCTAGGGACACGACAGCCGTAGAGACCGTATTGGTAACTACTCTTCGACCTTCTGTCAATACTTTACCTTCACCTTCCACACTCTCGAGGCCCATCGGGGAAGCTTACTACCGATCCTCCATTTATTTCCGTTGCCGCATGCTTTCTCCCGTACTCAATCTCGCCTCGATCACAGGCGAGCCTTTCCCGGGCCTGGCTTGCAGCTTCTAGTTGCCAAGAGCTTGCTGTGATTGGTGAATCGATCTAGTATACAGATGTGATGCACTTTCGCTTTCGGACCATCCGAGATGCACATTCTAGTATGGCTATTTACCCCCTGCCCCACTGCCTAGGTTCCTAATATATCTCTGTATTAGTGGACTTCCTTCTCGATCGACACTGGTTTCCGGGACATACAACTGCAAATACACCGTTCAAAAGCACACAACAGCTGCTTTGGGGAGTAAGTTTACTAAAAGTCAGTATTCAGCAAGAACAATCCGATCGTACTGTTATAGTTTCAAAAGTGTGGCCTGGCTTTGTATTGCAAAAGACATATCTAGTAGCACACGTTCACAGTCTTCGACATGGTAACACCATCACCATCGCTGAACCCTATGCGGGAAGTACAGGACCACAACGAGAAGACTAGTGAGGCACATCTACACAGCCAACATGTCGACACATTCATTGCAGATGTGGAGAAAGGCGCACAAAGCCAAGCATTATCTACGCATGCTGACGGGCGCACACTAAGTCGCGATACAGCTGCACGGGAGGAAGAGCAGGACCCGAACGTTGTCAACTGGGATGGGCCAGATGACCCTGCAAACCCTCTCAACTGGCCGGCAAAGAAGAAGTGGTCCATCATTGCTGCGCTAGGGGCTGTTACATTCATCACACCTCTTGCCTCGTCGTTCTTTGCGCCGGGTGTGCCTCAAGTTATGCATGCTTTCCAGGAACAATCAAACCTCATGGCTACGTTTGTTGTATCGGTATACCTCCTTGGATTTGCCCTTGGTGTGTTGTCTGTCTGAAATCTCCTGCTCCAGACTAACGTTCGCAACAGGACCTCTCGTGATCGCTCCCATGTCTGAAATGTATGGACGTATGCCCATCTACAACATCTGCAATGTCTTCTTCATTATCTTCAACATTGCCTGCGCTCTTTCCAATTCTATAGGCATGCTCATCGCCTTTCGACTTCTCGCTGGTTGCGCCGGTGCATCCCCATTGACATTGGGTGGAGGAACAATCGCAGACATGTTCCATCCACAGCAGCGTGCTGGGGCCATGGCGATCTACTCCATGGGTCCCTTGCTGGGCCCCATCATCGGCCCTGTGTGCGGTGGATTCCTAGTTGAATCACTCTCGTGGCGCTGGGTCTTCTGGATCCTGGCCATATTTGGAGGTGTCTTCGGAGTCGCCCTCGCTTTCTTCGGCCACGAGACATTCCACCAAACCATTCTGGATAAGAAAGTTGCTCATCTCAGAAAGGAGACTGGAAATATGGAGCTCCACTCGAAACTCAACAATGGCTTGCCACCCAAAGAAGTATTCACCCGCGCTATTGCTCGTCCAATGAAGATGCTTTTCTTCTCGCCTATTGTATTCCTCATGTCTCTCTACATATCTGTGAACTACGGTATCTTGTACCTGTTCTTCACAACAATGACATTTGTCTTTGAAGGACAGTACCGCTTCTCCTCCGGCGCTGTCGGCCTCGCGTATCTAGGTATGGGTGTGGGCATGATCATCGGCATGGGCATTCTAGGAACAATGTCAGACAGGAACATTAAAAAGCACCAAGCCAAGGGCAATGTGAAGCCCGAACACCGTCTGCCAATGTTTCTTACTATTCCTGGTGCTATCAGCTTGCCGCTCGGCATCTTCCTCTATGGCTGGACAACCTATTATGGGGTGCACTGGATTGTACCCATCATTGGTACAGCATTTATCGGCGTGGGAAACCTGACCGCCATGATGACCATCCAGACCTACCTCGTCGATGCTTTCACCGTACACGCCGCGTCTGCTATTGCAGCAAACACTGTTCTGCGTTCTATCTTCGGTGCCGTGCTCCCGCTTGCTGGACTCGATATGTATGACAAGTTGGGTCTTGGCTGGGGAAACTCACTGCTTGGGTTTGTAGCACTTTGTTTTATTCCAGTACCAGTGTTATTCAGGTTGTATGGCGAGAAGATTAGGACGAATCCAAAGTTCCAGGTGCAGTTCTAGTTGGGAGGTTGGTAGAGAGGCTTCCTTGGCGAGGGAGTGATTCAGTGGTAGTGGTAGTGGCATTGCATGGCATGGCATGGATTTGCACGATAGATGAAATACTCAGTAAAATATACCTAACTTGTAGTAATTATAATCAAAAGCTTCTCACGTCAGCCTTGAGGCCCAGTATCGATCAAATGGTGCTTTTAGATAGAACAAAATGCTGATCTGAGAAGCCCCTGATAATACAGAGAGAACCAACATACTTAATTGTAAGTTGTTGTTGTATGATAAATGTAAGATTGAAATGGATTCAACACAAGGCCATTGAATGGGTCTGTTTGTATGACGTATCTATTCCTACCCTCAGGCGGAAAGCGCCCAACGTATAACAAACACCACGTCATCTCACGTGACACCTGTGATCTCTCAATCTCATATACTATCACATCGGTTCCAGGGGCGGGACTACCCAACTTCAACTCACTCAGTCGCGAGTGGCAGGTTGTGGTGAAATGGAAGTCAGAGACTGTCCCCGCACACTAGTTCTGTCGATGAACAGAACAGTACTTAATGTCTGGGCCTTACATGTTATCGATGCCTTCGCATGACCATTTGAGCTTGATCGAACATGATAGTGGGTGTAGGTTCGTAATTGCTGACTGCTTCATTCTTGGTGATGATTCTGTTGGAGTACCACATCCTTTTGCCGCTTAGACTTAATACGCAATGCGGTGTCGTAATAGGACATGTGCGTACCAAATTCGATATGCATCGCAGCAGCCGTTCTTCCAGAATGTGGACATTAGCCTATATAGCCCCTGTCTGGCCATCTTTCATTACCACGGTTACTTCGCAACATGGAGAACGGTAAATTGCATTGGTATATGCCCTAGACTTCATCCCACTATGCTATATGCACAGAAATGCTGTACGCCGAAACGCCACGCCTCGTGTCCAATAGAAGGCATGGGCTGAAAATGAAATGCTTTTGGAAAGCACGCCTGGTCTTTTGTTTTCCTTCTCACAATATGCTACAGTCTCTTCATGGCTGCTACCTGATTTCTGAAATAGGTCCAATGGTAAGGCTTTGGGCTCGAAGGTAAAGTAGTTGCGGAGCTCGGGAGTTATGAAGCATGATCTAGAAGAACAGCTTAAGAATTTCGAAGAGCAGGCCTCCACAAAGGACGAAAGCAAGCAAGACTTTTCAGGTGTTAGCACTCAGCCTGACATCTTCTCTTGCGTTTTCTCCCAACGTACTAATCCAGGCCTTGCTAATCGGGCTCTTCTGTGGTCCCCTTGGCTTCACAACCTGTACGGTCTCAGGCTTGCCCATCTTCTTCTCTTGTGCCTTGGCAAAGCGCATGTTCGCCTGGCGTTGCTGTGGTGTTTGTGCCTATTTATACCATTAGCCAACCTGATCCGGTGAAACTGTCCCGATGTGGAGGAGCATGGTAACAGCCAGGGGAACTTGTGGGGAATGTACCATTATGACGGGTAGTGTATAGTTTGATTTAGGAGGCGAGAAACGAGGGCAAGAATGACCGAGAATTAACGAGCAAAGGAGTGAAGCAAGAAGGAATGAGCGCGTGGTGTCTGAGTAGGGATGCGCAAGTGTTGCAAGGTGTTCCTTCGGAAAACATAGCGCCGGGGTGCGGCGCTAGTGCGGACCTCCGCCTAACTGTGGAGGTTTGCTTGGACGCATCTCATTTCGGCCTTGAGCTTCAATTCTTGCACACATCACTTCTAGCAGCTACGCACTGCACCACATACCACTACTCAATCTCCCCCCTTGATCTGAAGCTTCCAAGCTTGTGTGATATTGAGTTGGTCCTTACCTCTCAGTAATTACTCGAGAAGACCAGCCGTTAAAACTTAGCCATCAAGTAACATGAACACCATCAGAGCAACACAATTGCTACGGAGAGGCGCAGCCCGTCAAACCATCACGCGGATTTTACGTCGGAACTTTCAGAGCGAACCTCAGGCCTCGCCTCCTCAACCTCCTAAAGAACCTTCTAGAGTTGGCGCATTCTACAAATCTTTCTCCGCTCCGGTTCTAAAATGCTTCCTTGGCGCACTTTTCACATACCAACTTGCATACTTTGGGTGGATGAAGCTCGAGACGATAGAGGAAGTGTATGATAAGAAGACTGAGATCAAGAGCCTGCAAACCGAGCTTGCAAGTACAATTGCAGCAAAGAAGAGAGGTGCTGAAGACGTACTGGAGAGTGTGGGTGACAAAGTTGGCGAGGTCAAAGATAAGGTACTTGAAGGAACTGAGGGAGTGGGTGTTGCAGGTAGAGTCAAGAAGGGAGGTTGGTGGCCTTGGTGAGGAGTTGAAGTTACCACGAGAACTAAAGAGCAGGTGGTTCCTTTTGATGGATGCGTACCACTCGAATCAGAAGTATTGGCAGTACCTGAATTATGGTTGCTGAGCGCAAGCATCGAAGAAATGTAAGGCTCAGACTTGGAACTGCTGGTTTAATCGACACGCGGCATCTTTGTCAACTTCTCCAGCTCAGTGATACCTTTTGAAGGGCTCATTAGCTTACTGAGAGAGCACATGTTTTGGTGACTGCCTCGACGGTCGAACCATCCACGGTTTTAGCATCCTGTAAGCTCCTGTGAAGATCCACCATCGCTCAACTCGACGCTTCTGACATGATGGAAATCTGACGAAGGACTTTTAATAAAATTAAAATATCGAAGAGCACTTCAACCTGCTCTTTGATAAATGGTAGTAAACCTAACCATTGTCATCTAAGCATCCGCGTCTGGTCGCAGCTGCACCTAAGATTGTGATTCTTGGAGTGTCTCATGCATTGCAGTTTTGTTTTGCATCAAACCTCGACGAACACAAAATGCTCTCTTAACTATCGACAACTATAGTGTGGTCGCAGTTGTGAAGTCAAAACAGAACCTGGCTATAAGATCTCCACCAATCTTGTCCACGGGTGCATCCTTGGGTCACTATAGTAAGAAACATTACAGGCCTGCAGGTCTTCCTTGTATCCTAGATCGTATATGTACTAGCCATTACTGTCGTCAAATTTCCGATTCTGGCGCAATGTTTGCAATCTCAGGTGTTATGGTATACGTGATAATCTATTTATGGGCTCTCGTCGCCGTGGGCATTGGTCGAGGGTTCGTGCAATAATTGTCTTGCTGACGAGATGTAAACCGCTAACCTATAGCTGAAACTAGTCGCTCCATGCCCGTTGTATTTATGAAGCGCTGCCCTGTAAGGTCAGCACAACTATTGAAGTGGTTGGAGGTTCCTTGGCTTTGTTTCTGCTAGTGTCAGCGATTTGGCCACTTGGGGTGCGGCTTAGCAAGATGCAAGTCGTTGTAGCCACTGTGACCGCTTGGGTGTGGGTAGACAAAGCAGTAGCATTCGGCCTCATGCCCCGTGAAGCGTGCTTCAGTATCCCAGTTTGCCGCAGACTGAGATCGCATATATCCAAACTAGAGTCAAGCGAATTCATCCTCCTACCTGTTGAAAAGCCTTGCAAGCATATTCATACAACAAAGGTACTCACCTTGCACCTTCTCTGGTCTGCGTACTGTATGCAACCTAGGAACTTCCGGAGTTATGGTATAAACTGTTAATGTTCAAGTAGTACGAGACCAGAGATCTACTACTAAGCTGTAGCCATCGCATTAAGCACAATTGTAGATTGCTACTATGGTATTGTATGTTTTATCTGCATAATTGTGCGATAGAACAGTTGACCATCAAACACCCATATTTTCTCAACCTTTACAGGTTCGACTTCTCGAGCCTCTTCCCGTTCTTATCAAAACTAATCTGCTTCCCACTAACCAGCGCCTCCTGCAACCAAGCACCAATTTGCACTGCCTTAACGGCATTGTTGAATTCCAGCGGTACGGGCTTATTATCCAAGCAAGCAGCGGTGAACTCATTCGCCTCCGCAACAAAGCCCTGCTCGAACCTTCCCCAATAGTCATTTGGCACCTCCCTTGTGATACCACCGTTGTGGTAATAGTTCACCAAGTTCTTCTGAGGATTCAAGTTGACGGTGAGCTTGCCCTCTGTGCCGATGATCTCAGTGACGTCCTCCTGCCCGTGCGGCATCATACGCGAGGCATAATAATGGGCAATACGACCATCCCAGAACTCGACAATGCCGACGGCATTGTCGTAGTCGTTATACTTCTTAAGACCTGGCTGGGCAGCAACGACGCCGTAGGCGGAGATGGACTTGGGGACGATGGAAGAACCAAAGTACCATAGAGTGAGATCGATGTCGTGGACGGACATGTCGACGAAAACACCACCAGACCAAGCAGCGTAGGCAACGAAGAAACCTTGAAGAGTCAGTTTGGTCAATCAAAAAAAAATCATCCATCTTTGTGTGAGTGTACCTGATGGATCGTGCTTGTCGCAGGTCTGTGAACGTAGGATAGTGGGACGACCGATCATCCCAGCCTCGATTTTCTCTGCCACATCACGGTAACTGGCGTCAAACCTTCTCGAGAAGCCACACATGACCTTCAGATGAGGCTTCTTCGCTGCATGATCGACAACATCCTGGCACACTTTTACGCTGGTTGAGAGCGGCTTCTCGCACAGCACGTGCAAGTCCTTGTCCATCGCCTGAATAGATTCCTCGGCGTGGACTGATGTCGCTGTACCAATGCAGACGGCCCCGAGACCCTTGTGTTCTAGCATCTTCCTGTAGTCATCATATAGCGTGACGCCAAAGGGCTCGAGGTGTTTCCTAGCCCACTCAAGTTCTTTGGTGTCTGGTGAGAATGCAGCGACAAGCTCAGCTCTGGGTACGCTGTTGAGAAAGTTGAGGGCATGACGAGCGCCCATGCGGCCGAGGCCCGCAACCGCAACTTGAAGCTTGTGTGGTGCCATTGTATTGTGTAGAAATCTGAGTGAAGCAAAAATCGCAAAGCGACAAGTTTGAAAGAAAGAGACTTGCGTTAGGAGGTAGAGGAGGAAGAGACAAATCGTGTAGAGCCATCGAATTTATATTTTTGTACATTGAGCTATAGAGCTTTCTGCAATGCTCGGAGGAGGTTTTTGCAATCTCACTATGTCCTGAGCCAGCTCTTTCTATTGGCAAACCGATGCCTCACGAGGCCACATTAACAGCTACAACAGAGAGTGGGGTACTTCTTGAGTGTTTTGTTGAGACGTAGGCAGACACAGAGGGTAGGAGCTTTCATACGTTACGTGCGGCGGTTGGCGAATGTTTACTCGGAGGAGGTTTTTGTAGCTTCGGAGGAGGTTTTTGCACGTGAGAGGAGATTAGTCCAATACACGGACCCACAGCGGACCCACTGTCATGTGCCGTAGCAGATTAGGGGCAATGTTCTCCGAGGTCAACTGAAGGTGCAATGAAGTGCAAGCTTGTAATGTGGAATATTTATTCGACGTGTGCCTTTCCTGGGCGTAGAAATTCATTCTCATGTCATATCTTTGGACGTGGTATTAAGATCGAAACATGACATTGAACGAGACAGGCTCGGTCTTTCTCCGGGGTTGGTAAAGAACTAGTGTAATCAATCAATGCTTACTGGGCAATACGCGCCGCCTTTCTATGTTTAGAACCACACCAAAACATTCCCTAATCCAGCATCCTATCATCTGCATCCATCGGCTCTTTCTCCCCCTTTCCCACGTCTACAGCCCACGTCTTGGCATATGCGGCTCCAGGAAAGTCTGGGGCAAGTTGCGGGGTAAGGAGATTGGGCCTGTCGTCTCAGGTCTGAACAAAACAGGTGCCATTTCCCGGTTTCAAATCTAGCAATTTTGTCGATTCTCACTCCACCGGTTCCGGTGCTCAGATCGCCTTCCAGAACTATCGCAGAATCAAGGAGATGCGACAACGAAGCGGATGGTTCGTCACTCTTCCCAGTTACAAGGTCCACCTTTATGTATGACGTAGTACTGAACATCTGCGTACAGTAAGGCGTGCCGGGAGCGTCACATCAAATGTAAGATGCAATGCTATGAGATGACAACGTGCATATCAACGGTGCTAAAGTTCAATCCATTCAGGCGTCAAGTTGCGCGATACCGAGAAATGCAAGTATTGTACAGAACGCAAGAGGCCCTGCATCAGGGGTAACGCCTTTCGCTTCCGGCCTGTCAAGGCAGTAAAATTCAATGCAGGTGAGGACATTGGTTCTGCTGAGCAGAGCCTAGAGTTCGGTGCTAGTCAGACATGGGTGGAGATACCCAGGTCGTGTAAGTTGAATACGTTTCCTTCATACAAGTCCAGAACGAAATAAGAGCATAAGAGCTCGTACACCGCAATCTGGCAAGACTGAGCTGATCGTTTTTGTTGATAGTACATTTTTTTGCACCTAACACCGACGGTGATGACGAGGTGGTACCTGTCGAAGTAGAGACCCAAGTAGAGTCCGAGCTTGAGGTCGTCTCAGATGAGTCAAGTGACAAACCGGGAAATCAAGGGAACGACAATAGCACATTCGATCAAAGCGCCTCTACAGCAGACTTGGCTCTGCCATATAACGATCGCTCTCCTTTCTCGAGCATCTCTGTACCGGTCTTCAATGAGACAGACGGCTTGCCTTCCATCCACGATGTGTTGAGCCGGACAGTCACCCTAGACAACATCTCACCAACTGATTGTCAGTTGTCGCATCTCGACAGGAACGACTCGTTGTCCGAAGTCTTGCATAAGACAAGTGCGTGGCAAAGTAGCCCTGGGTCCAATCACCGAGCCTCCTCTTCACCGCACATTATCAAGAAGAGCCCTCTGGAGTCGATCCACAATATCTCGCCCTACAATTCCACAGCCTTTAGCCCCTCGTCTTCTTTAACCCCGAAGTGGCCAGTGAGCAATGCCTATGAGGCTAAACTCTTCCACCACTACATCATCCATTGTACTGGCTGGATAGATGTATGTGATGCGCGTTGTCACTTTGCGAAAGAAGTACCAAAGCGTGCAGCACATTTTCCCGTCATCCTCCACGGTATCCTTGGGCTGGCGGCCCGACACCTGTGGCTGATGGGGAAGGTACCAGAGGACCACTCACAACCGTACGTTGATCAATGTCTGAATGCGCTTATAGTAGCCCTAGAGGACCCTCTAGCACATTGGGATGAAAACTTCCTTGTTGCCGTGATTCTTCTGCGGCTGCACGAGGAAATGGGTGATGCAGATGAGCAGTGTCATCACTTTGGTACTGCACGAATACTCAACAGTATATCGTCATTTGCTGCAGATGGTGGGCTGAGGGAATCTGCTAGCTGGGTGTCACTTCGTCAACACATCTATGTGTCTCTCACATCACAGCAGCCACTCAGCTTGAGTCTTGAGAACTACCGTCATTCATCAGTCTTCCGTGAATTTGACGATGAGTCATGGACGAATCGCGTCATCTTTCTTTTCGCAACGATCCTTCAGACCATATTCGATGAGAGCGGCGAGGCCAACACCAACAGTCTTACTAAAGAGAAGTGGACAGAACTACACGATGATGTCGATGAGTGGGAGCGTACGAAGCCTTGGACGTTCTCTGCGTTTCATGTCGAGCCCAATGCTGGAGAAAAATTCAACGGCAGCTGGCCGGATCTCCCCTGTGCTCAGGGCGTGGTTGCTGTAGGCTTGCAGTACTACCATCTGTGCAAGATCATTCTCACAATATATTCTCCTAACGCATCGCTGGTTGGCCTTGCAGGAGTCCGGGCACGGAAGACAACAGATGCCTCAATACGGAAGCACATAAGAATAACAATTGGTTACGGTACAAGCAATGAGCATTGCGGTAATGCAATGTTTCAAGGGAGCCACATATTGAGCGCATGTGGTGCGTATATTGTGGATCCGGCAGAGCAGGAAGCTTGTGTGGGTTACCTAGAAGGTTTACAGAGAAAGATAGGGTGGAGAACCGATAAGGTCATAGCGGATTTGAGAGAGCAATGGTTGGCTTGAAGCATTGGTTTGCACTCAAACAATTGCAAAATGATGACTCGCAAAGTATTCTTGGCTGACGCTCCGTATGTCGACTCTTCGTTTGCTTTCGTCCTGTCTTCGAATCACTTCCTCGAGAAGGTCCCCGGTGGCCTTCGCATTCGACGCGATACTCTCTAAACTCCTAATGGACTCAAGAATCCACCTTCGTTCCTCCAGATTCTCCTCTTCCGCTGCCCAGATCATAAGAGGCCATAATAGATTCACGGGGAGAGAGTCGTCGGTTTGCGCCATTAGGTGCGAGAGTCGCTTGATGTTTGCGATAGCTGTTGTGACATCTTTTGTCTTTGGATACTGCACATATGCAACTCGATGTAGGTGTATGAAAGATGCGTAGTAGTTTGCGAGATAAGTACGGAAGCTTCGTGTGAGCGCAACAGCTAGGTTTTGCGCAAGGTGCTTTTCGGTCAAATTACCAGCGACTGCATGATCCATGAGAGCCGGTCGTTGTCCGTAGAGAGCGTGTAGATCCTTCGAAATTTGCGCAGCTATTGCCATGACCTCAGTTTCATCCTGTACTGTGCCACGGCTGCGGTGCCATGGGTCGATGCGAGTGATGCGTCCTACAAATGACTGCACTTTCTGGTAGAAGACGATACCTGGATGGTACAAAACATCAAACAGTATCTCCTCGATCTCGGTATCTTGGGTCTCTGGTTCTGAAGCAGGGTTGGCAGCAGGCGAAGCATCGAATAGTGTTTCGTCTGTGTCTGCGAGAAAGAGTCCCTCCCCCCCGTTCGTAGAAACGGCACGAGCATCTAACAAACGGAGCCACGAGATTAGCCGCCTCTCCGGTACTGTGAATGTCATCTTGTTTGCGTTCTGAGTGAGTGTATACGCTTCACGGAGATTCGCATGTGCTCTCGGAAGAGTCTCTGTAAGCAACTGAAGCCTATATTAGCAGTCATGATACTTCAAGCATGGGAAGGTACGCCTTACGTCAGTGTAGGTGAGAAGGAAGAGCGAGGCCAGGATATGTTTGAGCCCACTTTTTGGCGTCTCGCTGCCTTCACCCTTGCGTTTCTTTGCAAGTGCGCTCGATAATTGTCTGGCAGCGGCATCGTACAGCGGCCTCCAATCCGTTTTCACAGCCTCGGCGCCTATCCCACTCCGTTGCATTTGCATGGCCGCGAAAGCCATGATCGCACTTCGAACAACTGGTGACTCTGCTGCCATTGTTCCAAAGAATGCTCGAGTAGAAGCCCACTTTGGCCCTAATCACAGTGTTAACATCAACGGTTGACTGAGAGAAGTCCAAGTAGTTGAACGCACCAATCTCTACAGGTGTTAGGATAGGTGGCATTAGCATTTGCAGGAACGTGTTAACAAGCAAGTCGCCATCATCTTCTCTATTTTGTGGGCCCTCGTGTGAGAATGGTGATGTCGATGCCGGATCCGGTTGCTGTGCTGCACGCTCCGATATTGCTTGATAGCTCGCACGAGGTGTTGAGGGGGCGGGTGCCACTAGTGGACCTGAGGATCGCTGGCCAATAGGTAGATGGTAGATGGGCTGGGGAACAGTCCCCAAATGTGATGTGGCTGTCTTTGTAGTAGGATCTGTAGGCCACGAATTGGGACTAAGAAGCATCGCCTCATCCCAGGTACCAAATCCCAAAGGTCCAGAGAAATCGAAGAAGGAATTACCGTTCATGCCAAATCCTTCCAGGGGCGTCACATTGGGATTATAAAGTTGGTGAGCAGCTGACTGAGTATTCGTAACAGTAAGTGACTGGGTCGATTGAATGCTACTACTACTACGTGCTGGAACAGGTCGGTTCCATGTGCAGTCGAGGTTGAGTCTTTCGCAATGGCCACATCTTGGCCGTCTCTCATTGCAGCGAACTTTTCTTCTCCTTTCCAAAAAATCAGTACTGCCTGTTATACCACGACACAGTTACCTACCTGCAAGAATTGCAACCGTTTTTGGACCTTGCAGGTCGGGGTGCAGATGGATGCTGCTCCGGAGCAGGACCTGCAGGCTGCCGTTGCTCTTGTACAGACTGTGACATGCGTTTGATTTGTTGTATCAGCTTTTCAACAGCAATCTCTAAGGTTGCCAAATGTCATGTATATATGCCGGAGTTGGAGCTCGGGACTTCGGTTCATATCAAAAGATGGGATAGCGGGGACCAATAAGCCTTTGTGGGGCTAGCGTCTAGGCCTTAAATCATGGACGCACGACTCTCACACAACGATATCAAAACCATGAAGATTTATTGATCTACCTCAACACCTATCCTATATAAATGCTGGGCAGGCCACCTATTGGCGACGAGAGTATGCTGATAGAGACAAGGAGCCCTCCGGCTAGCCACTCAAATCTGATTTTCTTTCCCTCCTCCAGACTTTCACTGGCATTTCACCCAAAATCCAGTTCATTGTCTCCAACCGCTCTATATCCCAGTCAGGTGTCTTTAACGCGAATTCGTATCTTCGTAGCAGACTTGCCAACACCACCGTCTGTTCGAGGTATGAGATATTGCGACCAATGCAGCCACGTGCGCCAGCCGAGAAAGAGAGGAAGTAAGGCTGCAGCGCTTTACCTTCCTCACCCAGCCATCTCTCCGGAATGTACCGATCGGCTTGTGGGAATACAGACTCCTGTCTATGTGCGACATGAGCTGACACTGCGACAGAAACACCGCCGGGTATGTAGTCGCCAAGTATATTGGCACCGTCTGGAGGCGTTTCTCGTGGAAGACCATGAGGTGTCGGTGTGAAAAGTCGGAGCGACTCATCAATGCAAGCACGCAGGTATGGCAGATGCTTGACAGTATCGTAAGCGATCACACCAGTCTCATCGATGTCTTCGTTGTCTTCGAGCGCGGCATCGATCTCCTCTCTTAATTTCCTCATGCATTCGGGGTGCTTAATCAATTGCAATGTCACATTTGCAATAGCAATGGCGGTTGTTGCTGAGCCCGCGTTCATCATGATGCTAACTTCGGCAACAATCTCGCCCCACTCAAGGTTATTTGGCGAACCGTTCTTATCCTCCATCAATGCTTGGAAAAAATCGTCGGACTTCTCACCAGCGCGGTAACGTTGCAGACGTCGGTGCGCTAGCTCGTTTGGAATGCCGTCCCATTCCTTGGAGTAGTTGGACATACGGCGATAGAAGGGAATGATGTCTACGAGCTTGTTGATGGTGGAATACCACTCGTAGGGCCATATCAATAGAGATTGCTTTCGAGCAGTCTGGTAAAGAGCAGGCCGAAGATCGCATTGGTACGTTGTGCCATCAGTCTTACGCCCAGTCACTATGCTGTTTCCCCGGTCGAGAAACCCAAGCTTTTCGGAGAGTCCAATATCGGCAATAGCGTCAAGAGTGAAGAAGTTTGTCCACTTGCGAAAGTCTAGGTTGACATCTTCAGGTTTTGGGTGCGCACCAGGAGCCAGAGGTGCAGTGCAACATGTATCAATGTGCTTAATCAGTCTCTGGGTCTTGTCGGCAACCTTGTGTTCCCATCCCTCTAGGTTCTTGATAGCATATGCAGAGCTGAGGGTCTTTCGTTTGCGGGCATGGTCGTGTTTGTCAATGACATCGGCAAGGTGATAATGGGATCCGGCGGTGATCACGTACGCTCCATCCTTGGTGCAGGGTGTATTGTGACCGTAGATGTCTTTGATCGCACGCAGGTCGCCATACGACAACGAATTTGGACCGGTCCGAAGCACTGGATGCTTTCGGTGCAACTTCTCAAGGTAGGTAGACCGCGCACCAGTATGGGCAAGGACCATAAAGGGAATGGAAGAGATGCCAGCAAGTGGATGAAAATTGGGATACCGACGGAGACCTGCATCTGTCAGCATGTGTCTCTAGGTGGACATGGAACTACTGCATCCAACAACTGTCTGTCAAGATTTGGCATACGTGGGATGAAATGCTGGAACACTGACCATTGGCATCGCGGAAGTAAACAACAACTGGGTATACAACGAAATAAAGAAAAATGCATGCACCTAGCGCTGCAGCGTAGGGGCTTGAAAGAACTAGGGTTGACATGGTGGAAGGCCCAAGCTAGAGCAGTGATACTTTGCGAGATTCAGAGCCCTTGGACGATGCCGACTTTCAAAAGGAGGTTGAAAAGCCCTTAAGTGTTCTATGAGACATTTCCGGTACAAGCTGTGGAAATGCAACCAAGTGGACCGTGTGTTCGAAACAGAAGTATACGGAGAACTTTACCAGATTGAATACGCCTATAATGCGGATGATGGGCATATCCGGCAATGTGAATGCGGGGTGGACGTGGGGTAAGTGCTAAAGTCGGGACTAATGTGGACTAGATCTTATATGTTAGTCTGGAGCCCGACCAGCACGAGCACGATGTTGAAAACATATGGTAATTGTCTTTGAAAAAAGTGGACAGTATCTCGGAGTTGGAAGTTCTCCCCATCTAGTGTCCAAGAGACTCTCAGGGTCTTTCAGCCTCAAAGATGCCATAGAGAGAGTTCAAGTATGAGCTCTTCGGCCTTGTGAAACTCACTGCACACCTTTTTGACTATCCATCATGGAGTCTTTCAGCTTCCCGCTCGACTTTTCAGATCTTCAAATCAAACTGAGTCCGCTCATTCAGTCAATTCTTGCTTCGCCAGCTGTCCAAAGTGCCAAGCCATCAAGCACTGCCGATGGCATCGCTGTTCTTCTATTTCTTCTTTCAGCTCTCGGATATCTCGCACGTGGTCGGATTTGGGACAAGCCAGATCCTCATCATGGTACTTGGTTCGAAAGGCCACAGCTAGCGGAGGGTGCATCGGGCGGCAGAGCCGCTACAACGCGAAATATTGCCCAGAAGCTGTCAGAAGGTGGCTACCAGTGCGTCATCTTCTGGGGGTCTCAATCGGGTACCTCAGAACGATTTGCAGAAACGCTTGGACGCGAGTGTCTGTCACACTTCGGTATCAACGCCCTTGTAGCGGACATATCAGATTACGACGCCGAAACTATTTCCAAGATTCAGCCGACACACTTTGCTATCTTTATCCTTAGCACATACGGTGAGGGTGACCCCAGTGACAACACGGCTGGGCTCTGGGACTGGATCAAGCAATTGAGTGAAAAAAAAACCAGGGTGGAAAGCCTACGATACATTGCGTTCGGTCTCGGAAACAGCAACTATAAGTACTATAACCGAGTGCTCGACGTCGTGACTGATGCACTTGACAATGCCGGGGCCAATTCCCTTATGCCCCGACAGAGAGCTGATGATGCCAACGGTGGCACAGAAGAAGATTTCCAGGCTTGGAAAGATGACCTCTTCGCCTTATTTCGCCAGCTTGGTTTCGAGCAGAAAAATGTGGAATATCAGCCAACGATTGAGATCAGATTTAGCGACCAGACGGACAACCGCAAAGGTTCGAGCCCTGCTCCATCACTGATCCACCAGCAGACTTCAACACAATCCGCTATCGTGCCATTGGCCATTAAAAGCGCCCACGAACTGTTTGCCGCTGGTGACAGAAATTGTGTACACCTGGAACTCGACCTTGGAAACCAAGACATTGTATACAAGACTGGAGATCACATTGGCATCTGGCCATGCAATCCAGAAGAAGAGATTGAGCGGCTCATAAACATCCTTGGAGTACAGGCAAGGAGGCATGACTTATTCAGCGTCACGAGTGCCAGTGACTCGTTCAAGCCAAAGGTTCCTTCGCCAACAACATTGGATGCCGCTTTTCGCCACCACCTTGAGATTTGTGCCCCAATTGCACGCAAGACAGTGCAGGAGATTGCTCAATTTGCACCAACACCAAAAGCAAAGGCAACACTTCTCGAGATTGGACAGAACCGCGAACGCTATGAGCAACTCACATCAACCACACATATCACATTTGCTCGACTTCTACAGTTTGCCTCTCCTACCGAGCCATGGACAGCACTACCCCTGGCATTTGTCATTGAAAATCTGTTGCCGCTGCAGCCACGTTATTATTCCATCTCGTCCAGCTCCGTTATCACTCCCCGCCGTATCGCTGTCACTGCACTGGTCGTCAACAAGACTGTTGGTGACAAATCAACATCAACTATTCACGGCCTAACCTCCAACTACCTCCTGTCAGCCTCCAATGTTGCATCCAACGCCATTGCTCCCACACCATCGTACCAGCGGATTAGCGAGGGCCAGAACCTGCAAGGAGCCAAAGTCCTGGCGCATGTGCGCAAATCAAAGTTCAAGCTGCCGATCACGTCCTCGACGCCTCTTGTGCTCATTAGTGCAGGGACTGGCTTCGCACCATTTCGCGCCTTCTTGCAAGAGCGTGCAAAACTTCACGCACTCGGCAAGCCCGTTGGCAAGATTCTCCTCTTTTTTGGTTGCCGCAACAAAGACGACTTCATCTACAAAGAAGAACTCTATAAGATCCAGAGTGAATTAGGCGACAAGCTGAAAATTATCACCGCTTTCTCGCGAGACGGGCCAAAGGTTTATGTGCAAGACCGCGTTGGTGAATACGCAGCTGAAGTCCTTGAGCTTCTGGATGCTGGTGCAAACATGTATATCTGCGGCAAGGCAAGCATGGCACGTGAGGTCGACATGAAGATGGAAGGCGCAGTAAGCAAGGCAAAGGATCTTGGTGAGGCTGAGGTAAAGGCATGGGCAGACAGTCTCAAGAAGAGAGGAAAGTGGAAAGCTGACGTTTGGGGTTAACTGCTCATCGTGTCAAGACAAATAGGCCTCAATGAATTTTTCTCTTATTCAACATCGTCATCTTCACGCACAGTGGCCCGTGATCAAAAGTTTCGTATACCGTGATATTATCACTCACTTAAGTGGGGAGTTTATTGCGACACATTAGTGCAGAACCTCTGGATATACCCAATCCGGCATAGTTTTCAACATGACTAGCATTTAATATCGACATTCAAGATTGAGGCTGAATGGGATTCAAAGACGTCTACGTCATTTCAACTCAGCCGCACAGACTTTCAAGGTCCGACACGGTGGATGCGGGTTATACCGGTTTACGATGTGGAACAACAGGTACCTGGTGTTCGGGGTAATGCAGCTGGCAGTTTGAAGGTGGACCAAACCACGTGCTGAATGACGTCACTTCTAAGGCACTTGACACTGCCGACGCCACGCTACCTTGGAAACAAGATGATCAAAAATGGTAAACCCGCAGGCGTAAGGGGAAAGTTACCTCATTTCCAAACATAGTTGCCAAAGCCGTACGCCATGGTTTCTCGCTCCATTGAGCCATCTGATCCAATCATCGTCTCGACGTCCTCTGGCTAGACAAACCGTCTTTACTCTAGCCAATGCAATGCCGCACAATTATGTACAGCTGAAGAAGCTTGGGGTTCTCGGTCAATCCCGTGGCAACAGCTAGCTACGCCAAATACAGTTCTCAACAGCATAGTTCTCGCATCGGGCCAGACCCACCCCCGCGTCACAGCCCCAGAATTCGCTTGCCTGGCCTGTGAGGTATCGGACCGATGGTTTGTGGAGGACTGAATCTGGGGAAGCTGTCGGCGCTGGCACTTGAGCAGATGTACCCACAGACCACTTAAGCCACATGGGTCTAAACGTAGCAAGACGTAGCAGGCTCCGCAGGGTCACAGTGTAGAAGCGGGATGTTGAAGTCGTTCCGCGGGTTGCTCCGACAGGCTCTACCAAGCTTGACTCCAGAAAGCATAAGTACAACAGTGATCTCCAACCTGGAGTTTGGTTCACTACCGGATCCCACTGGACTGGACAACGACTACACTCCCACATCCATCAGCACTTCGTCTTACGCCAACAACTTCTTCGCCATTACTTCGCAATGGCGTACGAAAACTCTCTTGATGAGAAGAAGGACATCAAGTTCGAGAACTCCACTACAGACAAGATTGAGGATGTCTCCGAGTCACACGCCCAGCACCTCGCTGAGCTCTCTAGTATTGAGGCTACAGCGGCGTCAAAGGCTGCTTGGCTGATCTCCATCACTGTGTCTTTGGGAGGATTGCTCTTCGGTACAATTGTCAAACTGCTTTTTCTCTGAATATAAAACTGACGCTACAAGGCTACGACACTGGATATATTTCCTCCGTCCTGGTAACCATCGGCACATCCCTCGGCCACGAACTCACTTCCTCAGAGCAAGAACTTGTCACTTCGCTCACATCTGGTGGTGCGCTCGTTGGTGCTGTCATCGCTGGTCTGATCGCCGATAAACATGGTCGCAAGATGCCCATCTGGCTCGCCTGCATTGTCTTCGTCGTGGGAACTGTTCTGCAAACTGCCGCTTTCCACCTTCCCCAGTTCGCCATTGGCCGTTTCGTTGTCGGTCTCGGTGTAGGTAGCGCAGCCATGGTTGTTCCCCTTTATATTTCCGAGCTTGCGCCTGCTAAGTACCGCGGTCGTATGATTGTAAGTTTCCAAATGCTGTCAAGTATTGAAGTTATGCTTACGAAATTTTTAGGCATTCAACAATATGTCCGTTACTTTCGGTCAGTTCCTTGCTTCAGGAATTGGCGCTGGATTTGCCCAAGTTGGCGGTGCCAATTCGCAAGCATGGAGGGCTACAGTTGGCATTGGTGCTGCACCCGCCATTCTCCTTGCCGGTCTTCTCACTATGTGTCCTGAGTCCCCTCGTCAGCTTGTCGCACACGGAAGGGCAGACGAGGCCAGCGTCGTCCTCACCCGCATCTACCCAACCTCTACTGAGGAGCAGCGCCGCGCAAAGATCGCCTCGATTGAGATGAGTATTCAGGAAGCTACTCAGACCATGGTCGACGATTCATTCTTCAAGACCTTAGCCAGCATTTTCACCCATATTGCCACTTTTCGCGCCGTGTTCACTGCCTGCACCATCATGGCTATCTCTCAGCTCAGCGGTTTCAACACACTCATGTACTACAGCGCTACACTTTTCAAGATTGTAGGTTTCAATAACGCTACTGCTGTCGCAATCACCGTCTCAGCCACCAACTTCGTCTTCTCGCTTGTCAACCTTATCATCGTTGATAAGTTCGGCCGCCGCAAGATTCTACTCGTCACAATATTTGGCATGTCCGTCTGCCTGATTGTCGCTGCCGTTTCCTTCTCTTACATCCCAGTCGATCTCCACACCCTTGAGGTCCAAAGCGACCAGATTGGCTGGCCTGGAATGGTTCTCATTGCTACCATCATCATATTTGTTGGATTTTATAGTTCTGGAGTGGCCACAGTTGCTTGGATTGGAACTGAGGTGAGAATTCGATCCATATTATTTTTGAAACACATACTGATAGACACCAGCTCATTCCTATGGAAGTTCGTGCCGTCGGCACTATGTTGAACA
Organism: Leptosphaerulina australis; assembly: GCA_026120165.1. Taxonomy (NCBI): domain Eukaryota; kingdom Fungi; phylum Ascomycota; class Dothideomycetes; order Pleosporales; family Didymellaceae; genus Leptosphaerulina; species Leptosphaerulina australis. The sequence continues at coordinate 125,047 of JALRMI010000024.1, forward strand.
CTGTAACATGCTGGTCGACCAACATCATTATCGCCTCGACCTTCCTCACCATGATGAAAGGAATCACCCCTTCCGGAGCTTTCGGTTTTTATGCCGGTATCTGCTTCGTTGGCTGGCTGTTCGTCGTCTTCTGTTTCCCTGAGGTTAAGGGAATGCCACTTGAGAACATCCGTCAGGTCTTCGAGCACGGATTTGGTGTCCGATATGCGAGAAGATGGCAGAAAGAGAATAAGCAATTTGCGAAGATTAATGCTGCAAATCAAGGCCCTGCTATGGGTCATTAAGATGTACGCGTAAACAGGAGGTGCACACTACATCGCGAACATTGGCGATTTGGGTTGTAGATATTCAATTCTTTTTACCCGATATACAGAGCCCAGGAGGATCTCTTATGAATATTACGTTACGATACCAGAATTACACTATGCATACTACAAATTCGCTTTCGAATTTTGAGTGACAAAGAGCTTTTGAGATAGACCCGAAAGAACTTCAAGGTTCCTGCCCATGTATAGTGCTTTGAAAGTTTTGCATATCAGCATGAATGTTCTAATATCGTCGACTGCACACCATTTACGGTGCAGCATTTCGCATTATTGGCCCGCATAACGGAACAGTCAAGATTGAGATGACGCTGTTTCCGCCCAGGTCATTGTTGACAGCAGGGCGGAGGTGTTTCCCACTGTTGATTTTGAATAGCCTCAAACCGTTAGTTGTTTTACAGTTTGCCTACAAAGGGCATGATGTCGCACTTCAATTGCAAAGCTATAAATCCCAGCGATACAAATGTCTCCTAGGCTCGCCCTATGAGCCATTTCTTGTGCCTAGAACCGTTTTGTCTTGAATAATCTAATTCTAGCCTTCAGAAAAATAGCCACAAGCGGTTCAAATGCCGATAGATGATGTGATTGTCGCCCCGTAGTGGTATAAAACGCCAAGGAATGCAGATTCAAACGCCGAAATCCTACCTAGTATCTCACCTCCGTGTGCGTGCTCCGTCAGGCCGATTTAAATCGAAGACATGATGAGCCGAATGGACTTGGATGCTCATTTTCGCTCGTCCCGTGCTGTTGATATTGGTTGCATCCGAGCTGTTCCACTCTTGTACAGCCCCGTTTTTGTAAAAGTCTACTCCACTATACATGTGCTTGAATCTAGAAACAACCGTCGCGGATATCTTTCCCTACCTCAATTGTTGGGTGAAAGTAGAGACCAGACAATCTCCACAGCTGCAGAGTGACGACTACCTGTGCATGTCCGACACAGATGACGCCTCTCTTCAGTTCATGCGTTAGCCCACTACAGAATAAGTCCATGCTGGAATGGATACACCCCCCCTGTAACTGCACCAAAGCAATGCCCAGAGTGATTGCGCAGCCGATCAGCAGCCTCGTGCTCGATAGCCTCGATATTTTGAGAAATTTCTATGCTTGACGTATGCTCATTGTCGTCGTTTTGGGCTTGCCCGAAGCTAGTTGCGTGGGCATCCCAAGCCTGCTGTTCTGTAGTCTCCTCTGCTGACTGATCCACGTTTCCACTAACACCATGCACCTTGGCAAAAGGTAGATTCTCAGGTTTGGACATCTTTGCATACCAATTCCCCCAGGTCGTCTTATCACGGTCCAACAACGTTGCAGCGAAGTTTGGGCGGCGAGTGCCATAGGCTGGTGAAACGGGGCTGGTCGGCGATACGAATCCAAGATGGACCTCCGCAGGTTTGAAGATATCTGGAGCTATACTATAATCCCCTATGTGTTTATGTGGCTTTGCTGGCTCGATAAAGGGTGCATCCAAGTGCTCGTTGACAGGGCGGTACGGATGATGGGCGTTGAGCACCGGATTAGGCAGTGGAGGGTTCTTAGGTCTTTGAAGCGTAGTATTGAAACATTCTGTGGCTTGTTGTGGCAGTGAAGGCGGAAGTGGGCTGGATGAAAGGGTTGACCACTGCTGCCGAACTTTGAATGGATTGGTCGTATTGGAAAACTCCTCGCTTACCGTTGGACAGCGACGACGGCCAGTAAACAGAGCCACTACTCGTTGCAAGAGTGTCGGTCGGTACTTCAGGTGTTGCACTGGAGCCGTTGGTGATCGTAGTACAGGCTCGATGTAGTCGATGAAAGAGTTTCGAGTCGCGACCAAAAGAGGTGCATGTAGGCTGTCACCCCCAACGACAGGAGTAAGTATCGATATTCGTCCTACTGGCTCGGCGTGATCACCGGCTGGCATGAACAGACCCGCAGCTGCCAGAAGTGATGCGGGAGGATTGTTGTATTCGTCTTGATCAACGGCGGCGTCCAAGTTCACTCGCTTGAGATGGCTACCGACTGATTCAAATGTGGCTGTCGCTTGCAAATGCACTGCCGAACCATCATTCCCACCAACTGATACAAACGTCTCTATCGCTACAAGAAGCGATGCTGAAGGTTCGTTGGCGTCATCGACATGTCCATCATCAATTACATAACCATCTGTTTGCTCAGGATGGTTGTCAATCGGTCGGTAAATAGGGGCCAGTTCCAAAAAAGATACTGAAGGATCATTATCGTTGTCCTTTTGCTGTTCTACGTGCAATAATACGGGTGTGGCCGATGAAATAATTATATTGTGCCTTGCTGCGAGCGAAATACTCAAATTGCTGCGTAGCAAAACGGTAAGCTCTTCAGTGAAAGGAAGTCGTTTCTTCACGAACAATGGATCTGGATCAACTAACGTCGAGTCTGAGTCGTTAACATGCACGGTCATTACAAGCCTGCGTTGCACCTTTTCTCCGTCGCCGTGCTTGGCCTTCTTCTTGCGGCCCTGGAATCGAATTCGTGATTTGTAGATCGGCATCGCGAAAGATTCAATGGATAGGATAATAGAAAGGACGATTTGAGAAACCTTGGGCCTAAGCAAGGGCAGATGATGTCCCGGGAGTGTAATAACAGTCAATGGTGGCAGTAGGATGCGGCAGGGAAAAGTGGAACAGCATAGAGGAATTGCAGAGTGGAGACAGTGAACGTGTAAGGGAAGTTCAAAACAAAGGGGATTGGCGGGTAGGCACAGACGGAGGAGGGAGAGGCGTTACTGTGCACAGGGCAAGTGAAGGAGGAGTGAACAGACTTAGCCAATTCAACCATCTTGAGCGATTTCCCCAGTCGTAGGAGTCATGTTGCGCAGACAAAGATGCAGTGAAAATGTCAGGCAATGTGAGGAACCCTGGATAGAACAACAAATCAACTGGAACGAAGATAAGAGGATGGCAAAGATGCCAACAGAGCCTGGTGCATCTCTTCCTAGCAGCTAATTCTTTGGTGTCACTTCATTAACCTCGCGCTGATTCGAATATGACCTGCTGTTGTCTTATTTGACTAGACATGACCCAAACATGTGCTTGATTGTAGTTTGGCAAATACCTGATGGCAATCAACTGTCACGGGTGTCCAATGGAACGTTTTTCATTGACAGTGCAAACGTGGTATCTTCGTAATGTCGCCCCTCGAAAGTGTGAATACTTGGATCCTGTTATAGGGAAACTTTTCGAGACATTGATTAAGCGTTGTCCGCGCAAATGTATGTGACTTGTACAACATCAGTTTGGAGACTGTTTTATCGCGTCAATATACATACCATTGTTTCCTCGTACAAATGCATCACCCCAGTTACGAGTGACTCGGCCTTCTGAGACCTCCTTACACCGCTCAAGAGCGATGTTCATGTAGCCATCGACAGACTGTAGGTCGCCTATACAGTGGTTAGCTACTCGAAAAAGTATAGTTGTATATTAACACACCCTTGTAAACGATGCCGGAGTTCAGCTTAACGGTAACAGGAGCACCAATAATCTCACTCAGGAAGCCGCTGGGATCTCTTGAGTCGCCGTTGCTCTCTGGCGCTGGGCTTTGAGACATGTTTGTCAAGAGTGTTATTTGTGAGAAGAGATTTCTACAGACAACGTCAAAGATTGGTTCAATGAATCTGTGATAATTCTCTTACGGATTTCTTGTATTTCAATCTGGAGACACTGTCTCGAAGTATCGATGTTAGTTTTGCAGATGTCGTGACGATCGAGCTGTTGTCGGCGTGAAAGGTGAAGGCGCCGATGTATCGATGCGCACAGGCCACCCTATCTTCTCCACAAAAGCAGCTACGAACAACGTGATCGCGCGTCGATACGGCGCACGCACCCCGCAATCCTGAACAAACACCTCAAACAGCTCCATACCTTTCCATCATTTTCCTTTGAGTAGATCGTTTCTGGCCTCTATGTATCTGAGATGACGGATGCCACTACAGGCGCCTTAGCACCTAAGAAACGGTCTTTGTTTAAGCGAGCAGCCTGGCAAGATGCTGCGAAAAATGAAGGGGGGGACATCTTCAGTCATTCCAATGAGTTCAATGATATAGTCGCAGAAGAAAAAAGACGAAAAGAAGAAGAGAAAAGGAAACATGAGGAAGCGAAGAGGAAGGCCGAGGAGGAGCAAAAGCGAGAGCTGGCTGAAAAGCAGAAGAAGGGCAAAAGACGAAAGGTGTCAAGCGACTATGATGAGCCTATTTTACCTCGCAGTAACTCTGGAGATTCTAGAAGGGCAAATAGGCTGGAAAGCAAGGGGTAAGTCCGGCTGTCCGTATTCCTGTTGTATAGCATAACTGACGAATATCAGACGGAGCAGGACACCCCTCTCGCCTACCGCGTCAACACTGCAACCGAATTCTCTCACAGCGCGCTACGATAACCTTACAAAGTCTGCTTTGTCTCATGACTTGAATGCAGAGCCTGTCATTGTCGATCTGGACGACTCAGACCAGGATGATGATGATTCCAACTACAAATCGAAATCCTTCGGCAACAAGTGGGGTGTCATATCATATGATGCAGACTCAAGGCATGAAATAGCCACACGCCCATCAAGAAGCATACCTTTAGATGACAACCCTGAAGAGACCCAAGATTCAGAGATCGCGGCCATAGAGGCAAGAGCACGCGCACGAGCTGCAGCAAAAAAAGCAGCAGCAGCAAGTGGGAACAAAGCACCTATCGCGCAGCTTTTCATCGAATCGGACCTGCCAGACACAGCACCTTTAATGGTGAAAGTACGCATAGACAGTACGATCGAAAAGCCTCGCGAGGCTTGGTGTGCAAGGCAAAAGTTCACACCAGAAATGACACAGAATGTTTTCTTCACATGGCGAGGGATACGGCTGTATGACAGTACCACTATAAAGCGTCTGGGTATCAAAGTAGATGACCACGGTAATGTAACTATCGAGGGCGACTCGAATATCTATGACGAAAACACTCTACCTAAAGTTCACGTTCAAGCCTGGACAGACGAAACGCTCGCGCAACACAAGAGAGAGCTTGCCGCTGAAGCTGAAGCTGCACGAAGAGCGGTCGAGCCGTCACCTGGCATCGAAGAGCGCGAGCCTACACCCGAGTCTACACCTGTAGCGAAGAAATACCGCTTATATTTGAAAGCAAAGGGAATGGAGGACGTTAAAATCCAGGCCAAGCCTGACACAACGTTTGAAAAACTTGCGGATGCATTTAGAACAACTCGCAATATTTCCAAGACCCAGCCTGTAACGCTCATGTTTGACGGCGAACGCCTGTCGCCAATGGATACCGTGCAAGACACTGAGCTGGAGGATATGGATGCTATCGATGTGTTGCTCAAGTAGGAGCTTAGCCATCTGTTTGTTTACCATTGTTTGATTATGGATTTCTTTATTTGAGTTGGGACATTGCAAGCACGGCGTTGATGGTTGGAAGCTTTGGTATCAAGGATACCCTAAAATGCACGGCGTTACTATTCAATATGGTGTAGGAAGAAAAAGCATCATGACATGTTGACAGCCCAATTAGCAAAACTACACCAAATGTACTGATATGACATTCCCTATTGATATCTAGTTCACCATCTTTCCGTTCTAGTCCGCCGTCATTTTTTCGTTCAAGTTCATGTTCTTGCCTACGGTCTCTTTCACAGGTCTGCCAACAATATAGAACTTTGGATGGACTTGAGAATGGCCCTAAGGAAGACTGCCCGCTTTTGTGTTGGCAATACACATAACCATGAGCCTATGTTCATATTAGCATTAGCAACCCAAAAAAACACAGAGCATAGTTAGCACGCCATATCCATATATCTGCGTAACGAAGATCAGAGTTGCTGAGCGGGGAATTATAGTCTACAGGAAGCGACCATTCTGACCCAAACGGCCACGTCGTAATGTATGTCCGATCATCTGTATCGAAGCCGAGTGGCCCGAATTGCATGGCTGCGTACACTGACCTGGTGCGAGCCAACATTTTGGAGGTGAATTACAACCACTAGTGCACTTGAAGTCTTAGTATTAACCAGGAATTGTTTGGAGGTAATTCTACTGATGTGCAGTACTTGAACAGGTTTCTTGTATGTGAACCGGCTTGGCCGTGCAAAGTCATGCTTTGTGACCCTGCTGGCAAAGGCATGCGAGAACTTTCTGGGAAATATCCTCTGGGGTATCATCGATCCCTAGCATTATATATGCATAGTCGTTCATGCCCCAATCGAAAAAGCTGTCTCAGGTAACAGTCATTGCTCATACATCCGTCCATGCGCACTGTTATCGTGGCTCGATACGATCGGGCCTGTATAGCCTGTGCGACCTCTCTCCATGTATTAAGATCTCGAAATGAGTATGTTTTTGTCGAAGCATCTTCAACTCATACTCTTTACATGCTTCCTCTGTGCCTTCAGGCTCTTTGACGCATCAGAGAACTCCTTCAAAAGCTCTTGCTTCTTACCCGCTAGCTCCTGGAATACCTTTGCAAACTCTTCGTTTTGTCGTTCGAGCATCAAGCCCAACAAGCGCTCTCCATCTTCAGCAAAGACGTCTGTGACATCAGTCACAGCCGTTTCGTTGTCCACGATGTGGCGCATAACACGTTTCGAGGTACGCAACAACTGCTCATGGATGGCACGTTGGTGCGGCTGAAGAGCAGCCTCCCATTCGAGCTCATCTGCTCGCGACGTTGGAGGCGACAGCTCTGGCTCAGCTTCTGACTCATCAGATGAGGCACCTCGAACGCTCGATGAGTCTGGAATGGGGGGAGATGATCTGAAATAAAGCTCTGATGCCTGGGCGCCGTTTTGAACGGGCAAATCAGCTTCCCCAATAAGAGTGGTATCGCCATCCAGGTCATCCTGGTCTTTGTTATGAGCTAATATCTCGGTCAGACTCTTTTCATTCGCATCTCGCGAGACAGAAGCACCGAAAAAGTTCGCTTTCGCTTGTTGTTTGACTGTGTTCTCCACTATGCGATCATTCTTGGCGGCTGCAACATGTGCATCTTTGGGTTTTTTAAGGGATATTGGGTCCTCTCGTGTATGAATTGTGCTCTTTGGCGACTCGATCGTACCGTGAGAAGCACCTCGTTTGACTGAATGTGCCGCCTCGTGAGATGTCGTGACGATTGCTTTACGTGACTCCTTCGGCGTCGTTGGCAATCTCTCGAGTTCAGCAATTCTTGCAGGTGACTGTTGGGCACGCGACTGATGATGAGTATTTGGATGGTACTTGAATAAGCTTGGGCTGTGCTTGGGAAATGGCTTGCATGCGGAATTGGAAGTCAGCTCGTCGATTTCGGTATCGTCGTTCATCTCAAATGTTATAGAGAATGACTCGCCATGTGCTGACCCAGGACTGTCTTCTGCAATCCGTTCTTCAGTCAACCGGCGAATAAAAGATGTCATCTTTGAACCCTGTCGGCGTTGCTTGAAAGGATCGCTCTTTGCTGTTTCCATATCTCCTTGCCACTTCTCCCTGTGAACGTCGTCACAATCAGCATGCCCGGATATGGCCCTGGATTCAGCGTGCGGCGAATCAGGAACTCGCTTGGTATTGCTCGAGAGGATCTCCGTGTTTGCTGGAGTATAATGAAGGCCAAAATCCTCGTCGTGTATTGCCTGGCTGCGTGGTGTAGACGAGGATATGTAAACAGGGAGGTTGTCAAGATCAGCACGCGTCTCAATTGGTGTCTGCGGCCTGGGCGATGCTTGGATATGTCGAACCCGTGGCCTTCCCGGCGTGGAAGCAGGCTGACCTGGTTTTTTGAATGTTGGAGCAGTAGCTTTGTTTGGACTTTTGGATTTCAGCAGGCTTCCGATAAGCGATGGTCGTGACGATGTCTCGTTTTGCACGTTCTGTTGGGTAATTGACTGCTGCATAGGTTCCCGGGCTCTGCCTGAGGTTGTTTGAGCCTCATCTTGCGCTTTTGCCCTGGGCCTCTTCGTTGTGCCGACCGCGGCAAGTTGAGGGTCGTCGCTCGGCTTTATTTGTGTCTTTTTCTTTGACCGACCGTCATCCGTGGCGTCACTTGAACGCCTTTTCCGCTTTGCGGGTTTTGACTTCACTTTCGAAGCAGCGGGAACGAAGTCATCATCTTCTTCGAAATTCGCTTTGCGACGACCCTGTAACTTCCTCCCATTTCCAACATCTGAAGAGCCGTGCGCGGCCTTGCCTGACTTCAGAGAATACTCATCCTGTAATGACACCTCGTCTCCGTCCCCGTCCTTATCTTCGCTTCGAGATGCAGATGGATTCGCTTTGGTGGATGATCTGCTTTTCATGATCTTAGATCTGCTGGATGGCAGCTGTTTTGTCCGTACGACTTTCTGCTTCGTAGCATTTGATATCTTCGGCAGCTTCCCCTTCCCCTTCTCTTGAGCAACCTGCTGTGCTATGTCCTGTTGCACTCCTGGTTGGTCCGATGGAAGAGGCTCTTCTGCCATACCTGTCGAGCCGGAGCGGGCACCATTGGTGGTACTGTCTTTGTGCCTGGGTGGGAGCGTGGTGTTGTCTGGCTTTGCAATTGATTTACGCGAGCTATCCGAAGAGTTGCTGTATGCTGTCGAGCCAGCTGCCTCAACTGTTGCAGCCCTGGCGCGACCCAAGCTCTTGAAGGCGTCTTGAAGCCCGATTTCGAATTCATCGGCGTCTTCGTGGCTGAGGAAGGACACTTTGAACTCGGATGCCGTGCGATCTGCCGAGTCTAGACGATAGGTTGATGCTTCGGCCGCTAAGGCCATGGTCACAGTGTGCATCTTGTGTCCAGACCGGCCTTCCTGGCTTTCGTGTGGAGAGTCCTGCTGCAGGCTAGTGTTCCTGATATGGCTGATCGGTATGTCGATAAACCGAACCGTAGTAAGCGTAGGATTGAGAGCAATGATTGTCAGTAAGTCGTTCTCGGTGATGGCGACCGCAGAGCTGCCTGTCCACTGGAACCCGTCACGAGCGAAGAGAGAAATTGGGAACATTATCACCGGATCGTTGTTCAAGTTCGTGAGCAAGAGTTCACCCAGACTGTCCAAGTAGTTTTGAAACTGGCCCATCCATTGCTCGCTGGCGTCCCGTGGAAAATTCGGTGCGCTGTTCATTACCTTGTCTGACTCCCAGAAGGCTGCAAAGTCGATACCAGCTTCGAGTCCTTGCCGTATAATAAGCCCGGCAATGATTCTGCGTTCCTCATTCTCCTCTCGATCGAGGATAATCGCACCAAGTCGAGGCGTTCCTTGCGACAGCTTCTTCAGACGTTGAATGACGCTGGCAGACGCGCGCATCATGCCTCCTAGTGCTATACCAGCCCATCTTCGGCGACCGTTCGAATAGCTCTTGTTGCAAAACGCGTCAAGATATCGGTGAGCAACATCAGGCAGTCCTGTTCCAGTAAACTGACCAGCGGTGATAAGGTGGACCAATTGTAGATGAGAAGCATTGTTATCTGGGACCAAAAGCTGCGCGTCGAAGGCTTGCAAGCTCATCACGAAGCCCGAATAAGTTTGCTAATATGAAACAGACAGCATTCGAGAGAATGAGAGTACGGAAAAACAATTGATAGTGGTGAAGAAGAAGCCAGATAGAATTAGGCGCGCACTGTTGTGAGAAAATGACAATGAGGGCAGGCGCGAATGAAGAGGTGGAAATTGAGGACGCGTCGAGACGCAGCTGCCGTTTGACGTCAGTTGAGGAACGCGCGACTAACGCGTCCACCTCACCGCAACTCACACCGCACCTGCCTCGCGTGAAAATTGAGTAAACAATAGTAAACATCGAATCTGGCAGACAAGGCTCTAGAGAGACACACAGCCAATTTGGAGACGTATACACGACCTGCAATATTCACCTACATGGCCATGACTACAGTGGGATGGTTGCACCAGGCTGCTAAGGCTGCAGGACTGCACGCGCAGTCCTTGTGTATTATAAGCGCGTTGTAAGCGCGTTGTCGATGGGACTGCGGTGACTGTATCTATCGTGACTTCGAAGCAATCTCGTCTCATGGCTCAGTAACGTCCGAAGGGAGTTGGGATGTCGACAAAACTAATATATGGAAAGTGGGCGTGGAAGGTTCGATTAGCGAGCTCCCACGGACCCTCATGCCCGTCTTACTACAGTCAGCATTCTTCACTGCGCGCATGTATTTCCTGACACTCTGCAGTCACTCAAAGCCACAGAAAGGCTCAACCGTGGCCTTTCCTTCGCCGAAGATGTTGTTTGTACCTCCCTTTGGCTTGCTTGGCTGCGCTATCTTTGGGTTAGGCCAGAGTAGTTCTTCAAGGCAGGCCACAAGATGTACGGACGTATCTGATATGATCCGGCGACTACGGGCTTTACGTTGCCCCATCTTCCCAAGCTGCAGGCAGCCTGCCCACTGTCAGCCCCAATTCTTTAACTTTTTTTTGGAACTGATGCGATGGACGCCCTAAGTAACGGGAATATATGAGGGGCCATTCCATGATTCCTGGAATGACAGTTGGAGCGCTTTGTGATTTGACTCTGCGCTTTGAAGTTTTGAGAGTATCGACAGAGACACATCATGTCGACGAATCCAACAAGTAGCCCTGTTTCTGTACCTTCAGTTGTACCAGGAATCAGTCCGACAAGGCTGCACACCATCATCGCCGGGTTGTGGTTTTGTCTCTTTATATCAGCCCTGGACACAACAATAGTAACGACTGTGCTCATCAAGATCTCGAACGAGTTCAATGCCTTGGGGCAAGCAGCGTGGCTAATAACTACCTACCTCCTGACATACAACAGTGGGTATCACAGATATTCATTCGCACTTGTTTCACTAACGACAGGTAGGTTTTCTGATGATCACTGCAAAGCTCAGTGACGTGTGGGGTCTCAAGACCATCCTGATGGCTTGTAGTGCTATCTTCCTTGTCTTCTCAATGGCGTGTGGAGCAGCTCAGACAATGACACAGTTGTACATCCATAACTCCACTAGGCATGCAATAATGCTGACGAGCTAGGATCGTCTTTCGTGCATTCCAAGGTATCGGAGGTTCTGGACTCTACTCCTTGACCTTCGTATCAATACTGAAGCTGATTGTGCCTGAGAAGATTGGCTTCTACTCAGGCGTGGTTAGTTCTGTGTTCACCATGTCCAACCTTCTTGGTCCTCTCCTCGGCGGCATAATTGCAGACCGGACGACATGGCGATGGATCTTCTTCATGAAGTGCGTGTGAGCAGCCTACCAAGCCCATCAGCTAACAGTCAATCAGTGGACCCATATGTGCCACAGCCATGGTTTTGGTCTTTGTTTCCATGCCCAGTCTTCAAGACGGCAAGTCAAACGCTGAGCGCATCCACAGTCTTGATGGCATTGGGGGCATCCTCTCGGTATGCTGGCCAATACCGCTGGTCTTCGCTTTACAAGAAGCTGGCATATCACATCCTTGGAACAGTGGGGTCATCATCGGTACCCTCGTAGCCGGCATCGTCTTGCTCATTATTTTCGGCTTGTACGAAACCTGGTTCGCATATCGGACCAAGAAAGAGCCCATCTTCCCAGTCCACTTTCTGCGAAACCCTTCCATGGTTCTCATTTTGCTGTCAGTTTGAATGGTCATAATCCGCACTAAAGCTTGCTGACTTCTCCCAAGAGCATGCTCCTTCTTGGTATGCCTTTCTATGTGATGTTCGTCCAACTCCCTCAGCGATTCCAGGTCGTCAATTTCACCACAGCCGAGCGGGCAGGCATCCTGCTCCTGCCATGCACACTAGTCTCACCCATCGGGGCCATGTTTGCTGGTCTTGTAGCAAAGAAGGTCGCGGCTGAGTACGTTCTCATTCTGTCGGCCGCTATCGTGTGCATTGGTACAGGCCTTATGGGCAGCTTGCCAACACACTCGCACCTCTGGCCTGGCATCTACGGATACGAAATCATTGTTGGTCTCGGCTTGGGTCTTGCAAGTCCTCCCTACTTCATGCTGCTTGCGACGTCTATAGCGGAAAAGGACTTATCCGTGGGCACTGGCGCTTTGAACATGATGCGGACATTGGGCGGCTGTGTCGCTGTGGCGATATGCACTGCGGTGCATCGCGAATACACGAGCCACAGGCTTGCAGATCACCTACCACCAGAGCAGGTAGCTGCTGTTCAGGCCTCAAGTGCTGCGCTTACGCACATGCCGGTAACACTGAAGGATGAAATCGCAAGCATTTTTGGTGGCAGCTACAATCGCCAGTTCCTTATCTTGTTGGCTTTTGCCGGGTTCAACTTGATCGTTGCAGTAGTACTGGCGTTCGTCAGGAAGAGGCTGGGCGTTTTCGGCATGATGGCAGAACGCAAGGAAGACAATGAGTTCTTGAGGGGTGCGGGGCAGGCGGCAGACGAGAAGGTCTCAAGGACCATGGAAAAGAAACCTGTGTCTGGTGTTCAAGCAGTAGAGCTAAGCAACTCAGATGAGATCTTGGCTACACAGGATGTGCCTACGAAGGAGAAGCTGCGAGTAGCGACATAGCTCATAGCAACACGAATCACAGCCGGTTGGCAGCCACACTGTTGATGCTCCATCGTTTCAATCGTTTTTGTATACAGCCGAATGTACAGATACTTGGAAGGATCTTGGAAGGATCGTGTAAAGGGCAGCAGCATTTACCTGGCTCCAAAGCCAGATCATGCCTTCGCGGCCGGGAGCAGCAGGAAAGAGGACTGCACTTCGCACTCGATGTCTTGGGACTTAACAAATGTCTCACGTAACATCGCAGCCAAGGCTCTAGTCTTCCGAGATATTGCCTGGAGAAAAGCTTAGCCAGATTGAACATAGTGACTAAGCATTATGTTTGTGAAAGTCAGACGCGAGAATGTTTTCGGCAGGAAGCAAGGGCGCTGTTTGGAGTCCTTGTCGCTGATGAGCTCATGTCGGTGCAATGCAGAATGTTTGTGATTGCATGCGATGACGCTGGACAGCGGGCTACTTACTGCACCTGCAGGGGCCCTAATAGCGTTGAGAGTGGATCCTGCATAATTTGGCAACCGCGGTGACGGCCTGTGCGGGAGATGAATGCGACGGAGAAATTGCGAGGCGAAAGGTGGGAAGGCCGGATCGTCTGCCTTGGGTAATGCGATTCCTTCAATTGACTCTTGCAATCTGATTGAAGAATGCTCTGATGATTCGGGGAGGACGTTAGAAGTCGCAATGCGACAATCAGCGTGTAGTATCAACCAATGTTCATTGAAGGTATCTGAACTCATTACCACGGCCCCTTCTACTACGATCCCTTGCGTGATCGAAGGAAGCCCCATTAACAGAACCTAATTCGGCACACACAGAAATTATACAGGTGTATGGCTCTTGCCAGTCCACGTTTGGTATCCAATGCTTTCGTCTTTGCTTGTCTCCACTCTTCCTATCCACCTCCATTTCTCCTCGACTCGGGGGTATCTTATGCTTTGTTGGCTCCCATCTGGACAGCAATGTTAGGGAGAATGTAAAGGAGACGCTTGGGGGCTGATATGACATACGCGCTTGGAGATGAATACACCGATCAACAGACAGGCGACGAGGAAGACAATGGCAAGTACGACAATGACACCAGGCTCGCGCTGGGCCCAGTTGTCACGCTTGGCCAGCTGGGCCATGGCGTACTCGCTGCGAGCGATGAGAGACATATCGAAAGCGGCCATTGCGAATATGTTGTTTTCTACAGCAACGTCAGTTAGATAGGTCCAGAATGACATGTTTTGCAGGCATGCATCGCAATTGCAGGTAACGAGACGGCTCAAGCATGAGCACGAACTGGCCGAGCATCATTCCGGATTGGGAAGGGGGTCCACGGCCAATGCGTCCCACACACGCACAACGCAGCATTGGAGCATACGCGACTGTGAGAACAGCTTCGAAACATGCCAATTGCTCCAGCAGAAGAGGTATAGAGCATACCTTTTGGTTGAGACGGTCCTCTGTCGAAGTGATATTAAGTTCTGGGGTATTGATGGAAGCTCTCGAAGCTATTGGTAGGCGAGTAAGCTGGTCAGCGGATCTCCACAGAACGTCGCGACAGAGGTGAACGAGGTGGACTCGATGGAAGAGCAAGACAGGGCATCAAAGACAAAGAGCCTCAATAAATCGAGGCCGCTATCCGCTTTTAAATGCACCGGCTCGCCGAAAATTTCTGCAATAATGAGGCATTTGTTTGGTTCCTTTCTGGCCGCTCGGGCCCGGCGGATGACCGGTAATAACTTGCGTGGGGCAGGCGATCGTCTGGACAACGAAAATGTGGACTTACTCTGTGCTGTGAGACTCTGCGGAGAGGATATGGATGGAATTGAGTGAGTGCAGAGTAAGAAGTAGAGAGTTGCAGAAGCGTGAGGAGAAGAGGTTGGGGCATGGCAGTCTTAACGCGATCTGGAGCTAGGCTTGCCAAAGAAGGAAAAGTCACTGGTTGTAGCCAATCGCGTGAGACGTGAACATACTTGGGTGCAAGACGATCGTGGCCGCTCTCGAGACGCCTGTGACCTCACCAAGGCTCTTGGAAGCTCATCGCGGTCAATTAGTTGACGATGGCCGACTCTAACACACCCAGCCATGTCTCTGCAGCTGCTCTCCAACGCCGACTTCAACATGTTCGCGCTGTGGGGAGCTTGCTCCGCAAAGGTTGGATTGCGATGCTGCAGCCGCCGCTGACGCTACTGTCCGGCTCGCCATGGGACCCATGCATCAACGCGCTGTCGTTCATGTGCATAAGCAGAGCAACAATTATGTCATCGGGTACAAGCTATCTTATCTGCGCTGTGCTCATACACCCGAGACTCGCACGAGGACAGCATCAGTCGTGGGGCACAAGGATGAACAGCGACCAGGGCCCAAAATGCCTCATTTCATCAGATGCGAGCTTCTCAATAGCGCAAACGCTACTGAAGACGCTTGAGGACACGGCAAAATGTGCGTGGGATGGCGTCTCAATTTGCAGCCAGGATCTCCACCAAGCTTCGCAGCCCCGGATTGAGAAAGCTTGGCATGAGTTGCAGCTTGTTTGCGGCTGACTGCAGGTTCGATGTCGCTTGAGGTCCTGTCTGCATTCATTACCTACCGTATGGGATGTTAGCAATATTGTAAGTGGGCGGCTCCACGTCACCGTATTGTTGCGTTGTCAACCATGTCCGGTATGCTCATTAAGATAACTGGAGCCCACGGGTAAGTTACCTATCACAGTAGCCGAGGTTGCGCGCTACCGTTGAGGCAAACAGTGGGCATCCTGACAAGAGCCTCACCGCCAGGATAACTGGTCGTTGTACCTAACCGATGTCGGCAGTTTGTTGCCGTGGTGTTTATCAAATTTGTGTTCACCGGTGGCTGCTCACAAGTGCACATCTCAACACGAGCACATGTGTCTGGGCACGGTGCCAAATTGTCTGCGTGGATGTGGATGCGACTTCAACAACATGGTCAACACTGAAGACTGATTTCAAACACCGTTGCTTGGGGGTTTATCTACTGTTATACTACACCCCAGATGGTTTTCTTGCTCGTAACCGTTGATGCAAGCAAGCGGATCGCATGTTTAGCCTCCGCACACAGCCGCACCCCAGATTCCAGATTTGGGTATCCGCAGACTAAAAAGTGCCCTGACGATCTCCACGCGTAGTTCTTGGTTTCTCAGTTCCTCCATATTCTTACTTGCTTGTCTGCTCCTCCACTGCCCACCTTGTCGCCGTCTGGACTCCAATCAAGTGCAAAAACTTGGTCCTTGTGACCTGGGAGGTCCTCCTTCAGTTTACCTGTCCTCATATCCCAAACTTTCAGTGTTGTATCCTTGCTACAGCTGGCAAGAAGTCTGCTGTCTGCAGAGAAGCTGGCCATATATACGGGGCCCACATGGGCTCTCAGAGTATTGAGGAACTTTCCATCTCGGGCAGACCAGAGCTTGACATGGTTGTCCCATGCTGCAGACGCAAGAAGCTGGCCATCTGGCGAAAAGACGACCTGATTAATTTGTTTTTGATGCCCAGTCATTCTAGTGACGGGCTTGGAGCTGGTCAAGGGGGTCCACAAGATCAGCGTGCAGTCTTCTGAAGCTGTGGCAAGACGCTCAACAATCTCACCACTGATGGTGGCAGCTTTCTCAAAGCGTGCTTTCGCCTTTGCAACCTTCTCGTCCAGTGTTGGTGGTACCTTTCGTGTGTGGTCGTGGTATGCAGTACGCAGAACGAAATCAGTCGAAAGAGCAAGGTGATTCACCCAATGTGCGTGACCAGATAGAGTGCTGAGCAACGACCCAGTTGCAGCATTCCAGACCTTGATCGTCTTGTCGTGAGAGGAGGTGTATATACGCCCAGTACCACCCCATTTAACACAAGTCACACTGCCCTTGTGCCCGGACAGCGCAAAGTCAATCTTGCCACCGATAGCATCCCACACCCGTACCAGACCGTCTTTTGATGAAGACGCTACTCTTGGCCGCCCAGACTCCTGTAGGTGATATGGCTCCCAGCAAAGTGACGTGATGAAGTTGGTATGGCCCTTCAGCGCACCACCAATCTGCTTCCCTGTCTCAGGATCCCATATCCTGACCTCATTGTCATAGCCACCAGATGCTAGTAACGAGCCGTCCGGAGAGTAGCTGACCGCAAGCACCCACCTCGTATGGCCCTTCATGGTGTGTACAGGTGTTCCAGTATCACAATCCCATATCCTTACTGTCTTGTCTCCACTTCCGCTAGCCATGCGTCCTGAATTCAGAGGTGAAAATTGTACCGCCAAAATGTTATCCCCATGCCCAGATACTGCTGCTGCACATCTTGACACGGCCTTCACCCTAAACACGGCTTGCGGTGCATACTGTAGTACGATCTCAGTTTCTGCCGAGGCTTTTCCTGACTTGACCAATGCATTGTAAAGATCTTCCTTGTCTCCAAGTGCCTCCGTAGCCTCGTCGTGGAAGAATCGATATGGGACTTGATCGTCGGCTTGATCTTTAAGTTCGTTCAGGAGAATCTCAAGGTTCTTGGTTGTAGCTTGCGAGAGAGGAACGGTTAGGACAGGGAGGTTGCCAGTCTCGCCTGTAGCTTGGTCTACAAAGCGTACTCGAACAGTGCCGTCAGGGATTGTATCGATATTTTGCTGCTCACGCGTGAACTCAGCCTGCGCCCGCTTTTGCCGTTTCGAAGGAGGTGGATATTGCGTCGCCATTTCGAAAGTATATCGTCCGTGGAAAAGACGGACTCCAAGTTTAACAAATTACTGTTCTCTTTTGAAAGTCGCTGTACGCACAGCCAAACCCCACTGCACTTTTTTCTTGAACCCTTATCGATTAGGCCTGCGCTAGTGACGCGCTTGTCGCGTTTGCCCACAACTCGCTCCCACTAACAAGTCTTTGCTTGAAGGCATATTGCATATTGCGTTTCAGGTGTCAAGCAATACAACACCACCACTTGATCAACAGCTGACTTCACAGCATTAACTAACATGGTTCACCCCTCACAGCCTTGCACCTCTTATGCCTCAGCGTCTACTTCCTACGGCTATGGCGACTACACCACTACAACAACCTCACTTCTAAGGACTCGACCAGGTACTGGCAGGCCTTCTACTGCCCGGCCGAAGACCAGTGCTTCTACCATTGCCAGAGTCGAGTCTCAACACATAATTTGCGCTGTTGCCGAATCTCGTGGTATCTCACCTACTGTTGGCCTGGCTTTCGTCAATCTTGACACAGGAGAAGCTGTGCTTTGCCAGATTAACGATAGTCAGACTTACGTTCGAACTATTCACAAGTTAAAAGTATATGGTCCTTCAGAGATTCTCATCGTTACAACGGCGTCGAGCCCCAAGTCAAAACTTTTTTCCATCATCGAGGAGAATCTTGAAGACATTGGCAGCAAGATCACGCTGCTGGATCGTCGCTATTGGACTGACTTGGCAGGCTACGAATACATTCAAACCCTTGCTTTCAAAGAAGATGTAGAAGCCATCAAGATATCGGTCCAAGGCAACTACTATGCTATCTGCTGCATTGCAGCGGTGAGTGGTGCGACAGCTAAAGTGATCACTAGCTGAACCTCTGCAGGCGCTCAAGTATATTGAGCTGGGCCTAGAAATGCAATTCTCTTACCATTCCCTCAGAATGAGATACGAGCCTTCGGAAGGATCAATGATGATTGATGTGTCCACTATCTACTCTCTCGAGCTTGTACAGAACCTCCAGAATCCGAAGTCGAAAGACTGTTTGTTCGGTCTCCTGAATGAAACTTTAACGGCAATGGGGGCACGGCTTCTGCGAAATAACATCCTGCAACCACTCACTGACCCCGAAGTACTCACCACCAGGTACCTTGCAGTAGAGGAGCTGACTACCAAGGAGGAAATGTTCTTTGCTACACGAGCTGGTTTGATATTCTAATCAAGTCGTTTCTCTATGCTTCTAACTCAGAGCAGCTCTAAAGAACTTCCTTGATGCCGACAGGATTTTGACTGCTGTAAGCAATGAGCGTGTACAGCGGTTGATTGACTAACTCTCCAAAGCTCATCGTCAAGCCAGTCAAGCCAACTCTACACACTACTGAGCAAGCCATCAACCAAGTCATTATGTTGAAGCAGTTCGTTTCTTCCGTAAATCCGGTCTTCGAAGCTCTTAGGGGGGCAAGATCAATTATGCTAAATAACATTCGCGAGGTAATGGTGTACAGGGTTGTATTTAATTCTTTCGTTGACTTCACCAGCTATGCGCCCCAGAGAACACTGCGCCGATCCAGGATCTAATCAATGAAGTGATCAACGAAGACACTACCTACGCGAAGCAACCTCTTGAGCTTCGAAATCAGCGCACGTACGCTGTGAAGTCAGGCATCAACGGTTTGCTTGATGTTGCGCGTACAGCCTACAAAGAAGCCACGGAGGATGCATATCAGCACTGTACTGAGCTCGGCCGTAAGCACTGCCGTAAAAGTGTTGTAGTTATGTTATTAATATGACGCAGAAGAGTATAACATTCGACTTGATCTCAAGTACGAAAATGCTCGTCAGTTCTATATCAAGATATCATCGAGCGAGCTCGACGGTAGAGAGCTACCATCAGTCTTCACAAACGTCATCCGCCGGAAGAATGTAATTGAATGTCAAACCCTTGAACTAATGAAGCGTAATCAAAAGGTAAAGGCACTGTTGTAAATTCACCACAATGTTGGCTGATGGACTGCAGATTAATGTTTCACATCAAGAGGTAGTCTTAATGAGTACGTTAATTGATCTAACGTGACTATCTATCTTACTTATGTTCTGCAGGTGACCAAGCTATTGAATCTCTTATCGAGGCAGCCCGCAGTCATATGTCGGTTATGTTTAAGATCTGCGAAGCTGTTGCGTTATTGGATATGATCGCTGCCTTCTCGCAACTTGTGACGGTTAATGACTACACTCGACCACAGCTTACCGATACTCTTGCCATCAAGTCCGGCAGACATCCAATCAAAGAGAAGATGACACAGAATAAGTTCGTCCCGAACGATGTGTACGCCACCCAGCAGACACGCTTCCAGATTATCACTGGATGCAACATGAGTGGCAAGAGCACATACATCCGCACCGTTGCTTTAATGTCGATTATGGCCCAAATTGGCTGCTTGTTAGTTGCTCTCGGAACCATTGTCCGCCAGGCTTAGCTGATGAAATACAGTGTACCTGCATCGTATGCGTCATTTCCAATCCTGCATCAGCTGTTCGCACGGCTAGGCATGGACGACAGCATTGAGACAAATGTATCAACATTCGCAGCTGAGATGAGAGAGATTGCCTTCATTCTGCGTAACATAGATCGGCGCAGCATGGCAATTGTCGATGAGATGGGTCGCGGCACAAGCACAAGAGACGGATTAGCGATTGCATTGGCTATTGCAGAAGCTCTTGTATCTAGCAAGGCTCTTGTATGGTTCGCAACCCATTTCAAGGATCTGGCCACTATCATGCATGAGCGTGCTGGCGTCCTGAATCTTCATCTGGCTGTTGATATGACGCATGAGCGGAGCATGACAATGTTGTACAAGATCTCCCAAGGTGCTGTCAAAGAGTCACACTACGGGCTCACTCTTGCTCGAGTAATACCACTTCCTCCAGGAGTCATTGAACAGGCTACAGCAGTTGCTCAGAAACTCGAGCTTCACATGCTTCGCAAGAAGAAGAAGTCTAAGATTGTACTCAAGGAAAAGCGGCGCAAGCTCATTCTCAACCTAAAGGAGCACCTTATACAAGCACACACTGGTGTGCTGGAAGGCGAGGTTCTCACTGCATGGCTCAAGGAACTACAGAGGGAGTTTGTGAACCGTATGACAGCACTCGAGGCCGAGACCGCAAGTGTGAGCCAGGATTCCGAAGATGAACGCGAAGGAGTGGAAGATGGAAGTGAAATCGATGAAGAGCAGCGATCTGGAACTTCTACCAGTCAGATTCCGATCATGAGCATCCCTTCCAGAATGTCTTCCACTGGATCAGAATCCACCATTTGACCAATTTCTGGGGCTTCAATTGCTTAAGCAGTGCCAGGTTGAGTTTTAGGTCGTGGATTCACAACTATCGAACTGATCAAATATATCAATATGTATACACCAATAGAAAATGGTAAGAGTCTGGTTCGGTCCAAAGATTGTTGGAAGGTATGGTGCGTCAATAGGCCGTAGTAGGGTAATATTGAGATGGAATGAATTACTACATGGTTGATATTTCAACACTGTGACCAGGTTACCGGTAAAGAATGGCAAGACACATGCGTGACTCCCGTATTTGGTTTAAGCTTCGACGCCCAAGTGAATTACTTCCCCTAAATTCTGTGCTGCTGCTGCTGCTATTCGCTCCCTTACTTCTTCTTTCTCATTTCCCCCTTCAATCTGACTGTCTCCGAGTTGGGATTGTTAGTGGAACACTCGTCTGAGACCTTGGGACGTAATGCTTGAAGTGCGAGCTCTCCAGGCTCAATCTGGACGGTCAGAGTACGCCTTGTATACGACCTTGACTGAAGCCTCGGCTTTATCGATCCAATCATGTCAACAAGAACACTTATTTCGGAAGCAGAGACGTCGAAACCCGAAGTGTAAGGCTGTAGCAATGCAACAATAATTCGGTGTCGGTGCATACATCAGCTTTTCCAAACAGGTCACTTGCCAACTGTTGTTGTACAGCTGAGTGAGATTGTTGTAGATGTAGAATAAGAACAAGAAATTCTTGTTGCTGTAAATGCTTTTTGAGTATTTCTCGATAGGTGTGCTGTTTTTTTTATTGTACCGTGGGGATTTACCGTAAGGTCTGCCCTGCGCGAACGATCGCGACGAGACTTGAGACGACATGGGCACGTGCCAGGAGCTGTTCAGTTATGCACTTACTCTCGCCGTATTTGGTACGGAAATGCAGTAGAATGCTTAGGGGCGAGATAGTAAAGTAGGATCCGGGCGCTTAGTTCTGGTTTCTCATTGGCAACGAAGTATGCAACGCTTATTCTACACTCGAGTGGGTCTCCTTGTATGACAGAGATTATCTTGGCTGTCAGCATTAAGATCCTAGAGATTGCAATCAGGCTGCGATGTTTTGATACCACTCTTCGTTACATCGTCCTTGAACTTACGTCGTCTGCATCGACTACATATACAGCAGGAATGCAACACGCAGAATCTATCATCACTCCAGCGGATGACACACAGCAGTTAGATGTGACTAAAGGTGGTCTTCAACCAATTTCTGAAATTCAAAGAAACCGACCACCAGCAGCGATTGCGACTCCACCTTCCGGAGATGTAACTGACAATTCGACCGAACAACAACGCCTGCTCAGCGTTGGGGAAGATGGAAATCAGGAGCAGTCTGGGCCAACGAGTTCAATGAACAGCGACATGTCTGCTGCACGTTCAATTGCCAAGCCAAGATCTGGGCGTGCATTTGCCTTGCGCGAATGGTGGCAGGAGGTTTTCTGGGCCCTGTTTGCTTTTGCGCTTCTGGTTGCCATTGTGGTCATTCTGTCTGTGTCGAACAAGAAGACCCAATTTACGTGGAAATTCGGTCTCAATATCAACACAGTAGTTGCTCTGTTAGCCACCTTCCTCAGAAGCGGACTCGTGATCGTCGTTGGACAGGGTAAGTCATGGTTCAGGTACCCGAACAATGTGCCTTGCTCACTGTTCCACAGTACTAGGTCAAGCAAAATGGACATGGCAGCAGCGCGGCCGTCCTGTTAGTCATCTTGCGCATTTCGACGAAGCTAGCAGAGGGCCTTGGGGCTCTTTTCTGCTGTGGTTCCGTCTCCAGCCTATGAAAAGTAAGCTCTCGGCCGTAAGGTAGTTATGTCTCGGTCTCTATCAGTCTCTGGTCTTGTACTTACGTTCAGGATTCAGTCACACTACCGCTACCACTCTCGCCTGCATGATCATCGTGTTGTCGCTTGCGATCGGTTCATTCACACAGCAAGCTGTCAAGGCTGTGCCTTGCACTTTGCAAGCGTCCAATAGCGCTGTATCGCTGCCGGTTGCGTACGGTGACCCACATTCGGTTGGCAGTCATCTCCAGAAAGGAGCTTATTATGTCAACTCCACAGCCAAAGCAAGGGCCTTCAATGCACTCGCTGGTGCAGCCGGGGAGCGTTCTGATCTGGTATATGGATGCTCAACGGGTAACTGCACCTTTCCAGAAGTCGCTCCAGGCGTAAATCTTTATACAGCTGGCATGTGTGGCAAGTGTGTGGAAACCACACCGTTAATCACAGAAGAGTTGGATCCTGAACGGATCAGCGTCTCAGGGTACTCTTTATCACATCTGTTCTTACCCACCAGACAAAAGGTTGGACCAGTTGGCGACGAACTCAGAACGATTGTGACTGTTGGAACTTATCGCAATGAAAGCTTGTCGTGGGTAGGGTCCCGAATACCCGGTCTCTCCGACAATGAGTATCCGTGGAACGTGTCCATTACCTCCCTACACATCTTGGCTTTAACCAACGTTGGCTGCGTGGACACAAATTATACACTCACAGGCGGGCTACTCGGGTGCGATTTTCCTCGGAAAGGGAATAACACATCAAAGGCAGATTGGAATGCGGTCTCGGCTACCTGTGCGCTTTACCCGTGTGTGCAGGGACTTCACGCAGAAGTAAACAATAATAGGTTAATCGAATCAGTCGTGACAGAAGCACCATTGGAAAGCTTAGTTGGATACGAAGATGATGGAATGTTCAAATATAAATGCCTTGAGAACAGCACACGCTATAACAATCACGACCTCAACTTTGAGACGCGCCCAACTTCGACAGATCCGCGTCCCGGTGAATGTTACTCCAGGGTCTCCACAGCCCTGGTGCGATCAATCAACGACACCACAGATTGGTTCGGTAGCATGGTGCAGGGCAACTGCTATCTTCCTATGCGTTCGACGTACTCCCATGCGGACCGAGGGTCAAGACGGCTGTCTGAATGCTACGTCCCGCCGGGCAATAACACAATTGATGCGTGGTGGCTGGGTGGTATGTATGGAGATGGGAAAGCGACATTCGACACAATCGCGGCGCGGTGGAAGGAAGTTGCTGTAGCTCTTACTGATAGTTGGCGACAAGCTACTATCAACGATTACGGCCTGAACGTCAATACAACTATCAATGGTACGGTATGGGAAACGACTATCTGCACACAATTTAACTGGCCATGGCTGTTGTTCCCCGCGATCCTGATGGTCCTATCAGTAGTATCTCTTGCTCTGATGATGGTATCTAGAGATTCCAGTGGCAATCCAATGCCGGTTTGGAAATCTTCAATCCTACCGCTTCTTTACACACAACCTGCATCGCTCTCACTTGAGCCGAAGGGATACCGCGTGAATGAACTGGAAAGCAGCGCAAAGGAAGAGAAATTAGCACTGAGGCAGGATGAAGAGCTACGATGGCGGCTGATTTGCGCCACAGACACAAAGACCGATTCACCTTGAGCTCAAAACTCAGTATACTTGTTGGAAGGATTACTTACTAGTACCACACAAATGTCCTTTCGATCAACTTGTACTAAACTTTTGTTTTCCCAACAATTGCTAGCATTTTAGCACCAGTTGTTCGCCACATTCACTGCTGCAGAGGTTCCTTCGCCATGACTTGCATCTCCTTCTATTACGAAGCGAAAGCATCAATCGTGCACCGGCCCTGTTGGTAGTCGAACCTGCAAACAGTTCTCACAATCGCAGTCTGTTTACGCTAGGCCTAATTATGCCTAGCGGAAGCCGTACCTGCGCAACTGTATCTACTATGCAACCTTCCTCCACACACTAGACGAAATAAAAATCACAATCTACCCATCTGCTCACCTCGTTGCAACGACTGTTGTTGGTTCATCCACATCACCTATGTGATACCCTTTGCCGTTTCAACAGGCCCATTGAGCGAAAAAGATGGATTGCTGGCTTTTGTTATTGCTCTAGTGAAGGGCAGCACCAGCATGATACGTTATATCGGCATCGGCAGCGATATCTTGGTCATTGTCTAGTTTATGAAGTCTGATATCCACAATGAGTAGAATGATCTTGGTCAAATGAACCTGCAGATGGGTCTAATCACAAGATAGACACGGTATGCCGTTGTGCATTCGAGAGCAATGAAATGCTTCCGATATTTGTGAATGGGAACGATATGGGAAAGCATTGTACTATTGTTCCTATTCTAAGCTCTGGTTTTGTGTGAGTGAATCGCTACCATACATCCAGAGCGACTAGGGCTTCGAAATCGGACTCTGCACCTCCACGTGGTGAAGCCTGGGAACCTGACTCTTTGATAGCTCAGAGCCAGCGCAGAGACGTTGCGTCGATGGTGGAGATGAGCATTGCCTGTGGTGAGACAGCGCACAATTTTCATCTTAACACCTCGATATATACCAAAACGGGAGACCCTCTACTCCTGTATTTGAACACAAGGGCACTACCATGCCCATTTCGAATAAGGCTTCTGCTCACCCAGAGTCACTACAGATTCGCCAGAGCACCGGCTCTTCACCACAACATAACAACCGGAACTGCACGCAGTTCCAATCATACCGAACGTCAGTCTCTGTGACTTGACAACAACTCAATTTCAGGCAGCCAGCAAGGCCTTGGGATACCGAACTTTTAGAGGAAAGAATGGAGGACTGGGCTGGCACTTTCTTCATATCACACTTGCTTCCGCCTTTGCTTTGCTTGCTCTGCTTGCACTACATCGGCCCTTGGGTCTCAACCCACATCATCTCTTGTATTACTATGGAAACCACCCTCATTTGACATCATCCCCCTTATTACCAGAGATGCAATTTGCGTTTCTCGTCTTCAATAGTCTAGGACTCAGATAGGACGTTAAATATTAATCCAATCCAATCCAATCCAACCCAGAGCGACTAGAGCGAACCTAGCCTAGCGTCAGATCCATCCTTATCTATATAGGGCTAAGGGAGATACCTGGGCACTGACAATATTTGCTCATTGTTGTGGGCTTTTCGCCATCAAATACTTGTTGACGTCATTTTACAGTTTTAGCAGATTCCCGTTTTTCAATAGTCTGGTTTTTGCCTGCCGTTTTCACTGTGAGTATATCCAAACAAGAAAGAAAGAGATCAACGTGTGTTTTCGATGGAAGGTATCACGTGACATCTCTTGTCTGAGACTATTCCTGCACTTATCGTGCTAGCCAATGCCACAATATATTGCCCTTTTTAGGCAATATTTCCCGTATATCCAATTTAAGGATACTGTATGTATTCAGACAGTTTTTGCAGCAAGAAATAGAGTGAACCTTAAGAGCTGATTAACATGCACCGGTATACTAGCTAGCTAGCACGTATCACGTGGGAACAGTGACAGAATCTTTATCATCCCTTTGGATACACGATTGTGATCATGATCACTGCCCATCCCTTCCCCCTCAAACTCCCTCAATCCGCGACACACTCCTCCCCCAGGGTGTAGTTCACATTACCTCCTAGATCCATCCAAGTAGGACCCGAGTGGGTATATCGACATACACGAAATTTAGGAAAAATTATGCCAGTCGTACGAGAGACAGTAAGACTTCCCGCTCGCTCAGCTCTATTTAAGCAACGCACCAGCAGATTAGCAGTTAAGTAGGTGACCACTAGCGAATACCTGCTGTTGACACGGCAAGGGTATCATATAGGTGATGTAGGTGAATCAACAACAGTCGTTGCAACTGAGTGAGCAGATGGGTCGATTGTGATTTATTTTACATGCTACGGAAGAGAGCTCTATTTAAGGAAGTGGTTGTGTTGTTGTTGCACGACTGTTGTCGTGCTGCTGTGCGACATAGCAACCGTAAGTA